>CAUYON010064296.1:0-21059 GCA_963573935.1 Arctocebus calabarensis | reverse complement strand
GTGGAGGGGAGTGCCAGGAGTTCCAACTTGCAGGTGGAGAATATATACAGTTTTATACCGCTTTATGCCTGGCAGGAGGGTGCCGCGGCACAGGGGAAGGAGGTCCGGTTTTTAGAGGGTCTGTCCCGTGGGGTAGAGTGGGAGGACAGCCGGACTCTGCTCACTTGTTTGTTTGGAGGTATGGCGTATACTGCGAGCTGTTCTCTTGGGGGAGGGCACTCCTGTCCGCCTGGTGATGTGCTCTGTACCTTTTATTTGTATCCTTGGGGTCGCAGGTCACTCAATAGGGTTGATGTGCGTTCCTCGACCTTGTCTCTTGACTCAGCTCCAAACAGTTGGCTTTCTTGCTAAATTTCTGTCCTTTAACTCTCCTTCTGGACAGGAGTGTCTGCAGAAAGCTGGCTACAGACCGCCATCTTGGCTCCTCCCCAATGGCTAACTTTCTTAAGCTTGCTTGTGGAGAAATGTTTATTTTGAGAAAATTTTGGTGCCAGCATATTAGAGACTATCTCTTAACAAGTATGTTGCAGAGGTTCAGATAACTGAGACTGTGCTTATCCCTGCAAACCTCAGAAGATTTTCTCTTCACATGACAGTGCAGCCTCACAGGTGAGGGTCTGAGACAAGATTCAACCCCCATCCCAGCCACACGACCTTGAGCATCAGCCTCTTTCATTTGTTTCCTTATAAAATGGGAACAACAATACTGTCACCTTCCTAGGGTCTCTGTGACCATTTCATGAGATAATAAACAAATGTCCAGTAAATGTTAGCTATTATCACCATCTGATGGAGGATTTGACTGAGATTTTTCAAAAAACTGTGTCTCAGGTTATTGAAACTAGACAGTACTGTTAACTCTGTAATGATGTGATAGCTCTAGAGAGAGGCAGATCGGAAAGGAGTTAACACTCTTCAAGGCCATGTTAGATAAGGACAGGTAAGTCCTGCACTCAGGACTATGAATTCACCAGTCTTCAGGAGGAAACCGGATTAACTAGGTAATGTATTATCAGCAAAAATGCTGATAAAATATTAAGAATTAAAAGGAGGACGATGTAGGCTTTTCTTCAAGGCTAAGCTACAATAGTATAGTAGATGCTTGAGACGTGTTTAGGTAAGCATTTCCCAAAGCCTGCCCTATGAAAGAGTAGTCCTACCAGATGCTCTTTGAAAAAAAGGGTTCCAGAGTCTAATAAAAATTCTGACTTCTGTTATGCCACCTTAGGAATTCATAATATTTCGTAGCTTATTACTCCAATTAGGCCTGCTGTAAATAAGCCTATTTAACGTTAACCCCACTATTTCCCAGATTTATTTGACAACAGACAGATCCCAGGGAAATTTTGCATGGAACACACCATAGAACATAACATCTATCACCTAAGGAAAAAAACATACTTTCCTGTGCAAATCTAGCCATTCTAGAGGAAGAGTGGGGTATTTTGAAATATTGCTATTTTTTAAGTAGAGGTAGCAATCTGAAAGATTGTTTGGTAAAGTAACCCTGTTTTGTGTCCCCAGGAAGCCATGCCTTAGGCTGCTTTCACAGAGAAAGTAAAATTTCTGCAGGTAAACTCTCAATAATTGCACTTTTAAATTCATCCATTTAGACGAACATTGAACATCCCTATGTTCATCTATGCTTCTTTAGCTTTTGAAGTAATTTGGAACAAGGGAGAGGTTCACACTGAGATCTTTAAGGACTTGACCAGGAAAGTAAAAGGTGGGGGTAGCCACTGTGATTAGAAGCCAAAGACCATGGTAGGGAAGGGAAAGTGTCAGCTCCATCAGTTGTGGAGAAGAAAAGGTCTCCCCTCCAGTTGCCATTATGGCAGATGGGATTCATTTCCAGGTGGGAGATATGGGGACTCCAAACACAAGGAACGATTCATCTATCACATGGCAGAGATGTTCAGATCTTCTTCCAAGATACCTTGCAAGCAATGCTGGAATCCCTGGGAGAGGAAACAGAAATGAAGACCAAGTCAAATAAATTCTGAGCTCCTCAGAGTGTCTGAGGGAGGATTCTCATGGTTAGACCTGCTCTGTGGATTAACTGCTGAGTACAGCCTTGCTGGGAACAGACCCAGACCCTCTTTACTCTGTTCAGAGTGGGAAGGAGGGATTTGGGGGGGGACAGCAGACCATTCACAGTAGAAGAACAGCATTTCACAGATGCTCACAGCCGGGCCATAACAAGGGCCAGGGGGCCGGGTTTGCGAGGTGTTTCTGTGCTCATGTCCATTGGGATGCTTGCATGGGGAGTAGTGATCTGGCATCGAGAGTCATGCAAGAAGGGGTGGCATTTGAAATGGGCATGAGGCTTTCAGGCCACTGAGCCACAAATTCCAGCTGATCTCACTGGTGATAATAAACCATAGAATTAACCAATGTCAGAGGTCATGGCTGGTGGCCTAAGGACCCACTAAATTCTTGCTGAACTACTGTTCATATTCTGCCTTCTGTCCTGCTTGTATATGTAAGTCTGCCTTTCCCACTGATGTACACCCTTTATTGTACAGTCTTTGTCTATAAGGTACATATGCTTACTGGATAAAAGGGACTTGTGGACAGAAGGAACATCATGGACCAAGGCAAGACAGTAAATTATATCAATGGGTTTGTGGTGCAAGTAGATGCAAGGGGCTGGGAGCATGAGCAGAGAAAACAAATAAACAGAGGCAGGTTCCTGGAGGCCTTCACATGCATTCCTGAGGGAAGAATGGAAAGGCA
Source organism: Arctocebus calabarensis (assembly GCA_963573935.1). Taxonomy (NCBI): domain Eukaryota; kingdom Metazoa; phylum Chordata; class Mammalia; order Primates; family Lorisidae; genus Arctocebus; species Arctocebus calabarensis. The sequence continues at coordinate 18,323 of CAUYON010064296.1, read as the reverse complement.
CCAAATGCTTTTTAACTGGGTTTGGAATATGCACTTTTACAAGACTGCTCGGACACTAAAGATATAGAGGGCCAAGACTGCAAGACTAGAGACGAGAGACCAGTTAGGAAAATCTGGCAATAGATACAAGAGACATGAAATCTTGAAACAACAGCAAGAGGGAAAGAGAAGACTGACAGAAGAAAATTAAGAAGACAAGAACACTGAAACTTAATTCCCCACTGGTGTCTTGGAGTGGGTATCTTTCTGGCCTAATGTTATCTCTTCTGGAATACCTGTGAAGTCTCATTCTAAAAAAGTGACTTCCACCTCTGCTAAGTCACAATCTGCCCTTACTCTGCTGTATTTTCTTCATAGCTTTCATCACTCTCTGAGGAGACATTTCTGTCTTCACCTGTTTATTGCCTATGAGGACAGGGACTTGGCCAGATCCTTCATCTCTGTATCCGTAGCACCAGGAACAGTGCCTGATAAGAATTAGACACCTAACAAAGACTTGCTGAAAGAATGGATCAATGGTACTGGTGATACTTTATTGAGATACTTCATTGAGATTCCTACTAGTAGAGAAGGAAATGAAACCAGGTTAGTGTTTGACACAGTAAATCTGAGGGAGTCATCAGACACAGGTATTTGTGGGAGTGTGTGGAGTGTGGAGCTCCTTCTGTGAGCTTTGGGATGCAAAGATGGCCCCCAATCCAAGAGCAATGGCAGCAGCAACGACTAATATTTATTGAGTGCACACGATGTGCCAGGGAGTATTCTAAGCACATTCCACATGCTCATTCATTTAATCTTGGAGCTAGGTATCATTACTCTCCTATTTTACAAGTGAGAGAAACAAGTCATGGGACTTGAATCCTTGCTTTCTCTTAGAAAAACCATCATTTGAGAGCTAAACAGCAGACGGGAAGCAGGTCGAGAACACCAGAAGGAGGTTAAAGACATTAATGGACAAAAGAGTTGTTTAAAGAGGGAAAAGCTGACATTATCAAACCCTGCCAAGTGAGAAAGGAAACAAATTTATGGATTTGGAAGTTTCATTTACCTTTGTCTAGAGCTCTTTCAGGCTTTCATTATCTGGAGAAGGCAGGTGGCAGTGGTTTGCGGAGTGGCTGAGGGCTGAGTCAGCTGGTCTACTACACTATTCTTTTGAAGAGCTTGGCTATCAAGAGGAGAGAGCCAGGGAATAACTGGAAATAGGCACAGAGTAGGGAGAGAATTCTAGAAATTCATAAGACAAGAGAAGAATATGACCGTGAGATGTGGAGAAGAAAGGAGTAGGAGAAGTAAAACATAAAATTACAGTGAAGAGAACAAAGTTTTGACAAAAAAAAAAAAAAAGGGACAAAGAACACAGGTGGCAGCTAGATGACAGCCAGGGGGCTTAGAAAATGTGGTCGTGGTTTGAAAAGCTACTTCATGAAAGAAATAGCAGAGGAATATGACCGAGACCACGGGGAAGACCTGTGGGCTTCTGTGCTTTTAAATACATTTAGGAGATAAATTTCTCATGGACTCAGTCTGTTCCTGTCTGTGTTTTTGTGTTAATTATGCATGTAGAAAGTAAAAGGCCAACAATGAAGGTAGACCAAAATGAAGACCAGGGTGGTGGGAACCTGAGGGGTCTGACTGCCCTGATATTACAGGGTATCTTAGGGCAGAGAGGGAGATGCAGCCCAGGGGAGGGTTATAGACAAAGAGAAAGGGGAGGAGGAGATTTTGAAGGTCTTAGATTGAAGGGCGGTTGCATTGGAATTGAGGAGCTGAGATTACTTGAGCCCCAGGCTGTGCTCAGAGTTTTCTAGATGGAGCAAGGCTGGGAGATGATGGAGTGAAGGAGGTTTGGGGGGGTTAGGGAGTAGAGGGGCGGGGGTTAACAGTGTCATGGGAGCTGATGCTGGGGCGGAATGGAGGCGAAGATTTCTGGCTGGAGGAAATGAAAAACTTGTGGGTGTCTGGATGTATTTGCTACCCCCTTTCTTCCAGTGCAAACGTGTCCAGAGAAGGTTCATATTTAAAGCTGACGTTGACTCTGAACTAATCTTGATTAGCCTGTCCACTGAGCTAGAGCACAACCCCCCCGAGAGAAGATGGAAAAGCCGCACCTTGTTCTGGCCTGCTGCAGAGACACAACCCTTACAGTATGAACTCTGACCCTGCAGGGTGCCGGGTGTGGAGCCCCGGGCCCCTAAGGGCTGACCAAGTGCCCAGGAAAAAAAAATGGGCAGTTGTCAAGCAGCTGAGGAGAAGCCCCGGCCATTCCCAGCGAGGCCTGCAGGTAGGGAAGGCATATTTTCCGTACAAATACAGCACTCACTTCACTCCGTCTCATACCTCCACGGAACTTCTGTGTTGTAGTGGTGTCTGCGTGGATGAGGTAGCCGCTGTGCGGATGGGGTTGGGAGGGTTTGGGTCCTTGTTCCATGAGAGAGAGTCGGTGCTAGGCCAATAATCATTCTCCACCTACCGCTTTCTGCATGCAGAGATTTCCAACCACGTGTCCAGGGGCCTCTGTCCAGACACCCCCAGGCCACCACTTGAACAAATGCGCAGTGGGACAGCACTTCCCCGAGCGTCCAAGGAACAAACTGGTCTCTTCTCGTCAGCCCTGCTCAAGAGGCGAGTCAACTCTCCGAATGCTCCATCATCACCCCTGTTATTTATAATGGGTTGTCTCACCACGGAACTAGGTAAGCGGAGAAGTGGCAAAGCAGGTGTGGAACTTCAGAGTGCCTGATTTGATTTTATGGGCAGTGAAAAGTGCCTTCAGTGGTTTGAACGCCCAGCAGGTACCATGAATATTTTGGTCGCAGGATTTTTACCCAGATGAGTGAACTGCTGTCTCACAGGAGGGAACCGTGAGCACCCAATAGCCAAGCCCTTCCGTGCCCTTTCGCCTCTGAAATTCATCACTTGATTTGGGTAAGTTTCACCCTTCTTCTTTCCTTGTACACCTTGGCATTTTTTAAAATTTCAAATTACTATGACAGTATGACTGTTCAGGTTCAAGTTGTAGTTGAGCCCTTCACCCAGGGGGTGTGCTAAACACCCTCAGATTGTGCACATAGGTGAGATCCCGCCAATTGCCCTCCCCTCTCTCTCACTCTCTCTCCTCTCCCCTCCCCTCCCCTGACCATATTTGTGTCTTATCTTTCATGTGGGCAGGTAGTTGTTTACATACTGGTTTCAGATTAATATTAAGTTCATTGGGTACATTTCCCCCCGTTTTCGAGATACTTTACTAAGTAGAATGTGTTTCAGCTCCATCCAGGTCAACGCAAAAGATGTAAAATCTCATCTTTTCTTATGGCTGAATAGTATTTTAAAGAGAGCTTTTTCTCCCCAACAGGTGGGTTCACATTCTCATAGTTTTCTCCCTTCCTGCCAAAACAGGTCAAATTTCAAGCCTCGATCCAGAAGAGGCGATTGTTATTGCTATGACTGTGGGTGAGGGGAGCGAGGAGTGGGAAGGGGGAATGAAAGGCAAATTGGGGTAGGTGGGCTTGCTTCAAATGCCGCTTTCAGGTTCCTCCTCGCCCTGCGGGAATTTGCTCCGTGTTTCTCCATTCAGAAAGCTCACATCTGCATTTGGTCACAATGAAGACGTTTTTCTCTTTCATATCATGTGGAACATTTAAAAATAATAGTCTGGTGATGCACTGGGGAGTTATGCTTTTCCTAGTGTGTGGTTCTTGGCCCAAAGTATATGATGATTGGAAAAAAGTCAACACGAGGCTGCTCTGCATAATATTATGTCTCTGGTAGAAAGTGATTTGGAGGGTTTTATGAAGTACAAAGGTAAAACCTTTAACGAGTCACAACTCTGTGAGACTGATCACATCTTACCTTCAAACCTTACGTAAACAAACTCAAAATCTCCAAGAGGGAGCAAGTCACCAGGTGTTCATATTGGATTTGAATATTTTATTTAAATATTCCCAAGTTCAACATTTCCGCTCTTTCTTTTGTAAGGAATCAAACAAACATAGATATGGGTGATGCCTGTATCTCATTTATGTGATAACTCAGTGTCTGTTAGGATTTTTATTAATCCCTTTCCAAAATCGTTTGTCACTCTTTAATTCTCCTAAGGAGACTTGAGACTATGTTCTCAAGTAGGGTTTTCTGGGCACCCTTTGAACAACCCTCCCCTCCTAACTTCTCTGACTTTTATGAGACTGACGTGCTGCCTACTGAGCTAAGGAGGCAACTTAACTTTTATATGTAATGGTCTTCACTTACGCCACATCTTGGGTTTCTTGCCTCTTATACTATATTGGATACATTCAGAGTATTCCATAAAGTCCATTACTAATCTGTGGCAAAGAAGGCTTATCATGCACATGAGATTTATAAAAAGATAGGGGCAGAAATAGCAGATTCCAGAGGCACTGATGGCTCCTTGTATAGACTGACCGTAGTCTAAGGTGAGAGGTGTGGTAAAGAACTGTGACCCCTGATCTGAACCTGAATTGGTCCAGAGCGTGATTATCTCTACAATGACAGGGAGAAACCTGGGCGTCATCCTTGACTCCTCCCACTTTGTTATCATTCCCCAATATCCATTTGTGCCCAAATTCATTTGATTCAACTAAAATATTTCTTGAGCCCACCCCCTTATATCCTCTTGCCTTGCCACTGATCCTCTGGCCGCCTTTGGTTCCTCTCCCTTTCCAACACCTCCCCTGTTACAAGAAGATCTAAGTTTGACCAGATGAAATGATGAAATCAGTCTCCATCTTTGCATTGTCTACTGAATGAAGACTAGGTCGCCCGTGACCTGCACCTCACTGACCTCATCCCTCACCAGGCTCCTCTCTTATCTGCATTTCCCACCCAGCCGCTCAGGCCCCATTTCAGGTCACAGCAGCACCAGAATGGCTGTGACATCATGCTGCTTCCATCTCGGGATCTCTGTTCCCACTGGAGGTTCTCCTCCCTCCCTCTTCCTTAAGGGTTCCAGCCTCCCTCACTCTCATTACCTGAAGCTCAACGAAGGGGCTTTCCTGAGCGAACCCAGTCCAGGCCAAGTGCCTGTGCCTGACCCTCTTCCTGCTGTCTCCGAATCTCATACCAGTGCCTTCTTCTTCATACCCCCCTTCATACTCAGCACAGAGCAGATATTTAAAAATGATTTGTTTGTTAAATGACTGGGGAATTAGTGAATGCATACATGACTGAGGAATTAGTGAATACCTTTGATTCTCATAAACAGAGGTGTAGGGTAAGTCTTTCCCCGCTTAGCCCATTATAAGCATTATATGTAAATTAAAGGTTCCATGTAACCTTCCCTGATCCCTCTCTTTCCAAAGGTAAGAGTTATTTTCAATTTTGTTTATTATACATAACAAATATATCTGTAAATAATATATTGTTTTTCATATCTTCAGACTCTAAATGGTATCACACAGAAGTGTCATGGTCCAACTATTCTCTTCAATCACTATTATGTTGAGAAGATTTTAAAATATTAATACAGGAGACTCTGATTCATTCATTTTAATTGCTGTACTGTATAGCATTGTGTGGTGCATCACCTTCTTAGATAGATTAGACTATTGCCAACATTGTTGTTTTGAATAATCTCTTCCATGTGCCCAGATACTCAGAAAAGGAATTACAAGGTTGGAAAATATAGTATACTAGACATTACTCAATTTCCTAAGTTGTCCCAATGTGTGTTCACACAAGCAGTTTATGAAAGTATCCACAGCTGCACCACTTTGCTGATACTATCAGACTTTCAAATAATTTTAATTTGATGAATTTGAAATGCATCTCATTTCTGGTTTCATTTAAATGACCCTAACTATTCTTGACATTAAGCACCTTGTATCTTTATTGCTCATTTGCATTTTGTCTTCTGTAAATAGATTGAGACAATAATAATGAGTAAATATCCGGTTCATTAAATACCTAGCAAAAAAGGTGGTAGTATTGAAAGGGATGGGGGATGGGAGTTGTTCAGTAGCCTGTGATGTCTGCTGCAGTATCAGAGCACCATCAGATGCTGAAGATGGCCTGGTGGTGGCAGTGGCCCCTGTGGATCTTCCGTGTTTTGTGTTTCCTTGCTCTAGAAGTGTGAAGGAGGGAGAGATAGAGACATTCATATTTCAAATTTCTATGAGTCCACGTATCTTTAGTTAGAAAAAAAGAAAGTAAACTAATAAGGGAGAGAAGATATTTGGATAACAAAAAGAAAAAACGATGGACCTGACACTCGTTTAATTGATAATGAAGTCTAAGAAAAAAAGTAGATACAAATGCAGATATACATTTTGACATAAACCCATGTAGCTCCAGGAACAATGTTGGGTTTTTTCCCTCCTCGTCTGCCCCCTCCTTGCCTCTATTTCCACATGTACCCTTTAATCTGAGTCTTGTGTCCTGGCTATAGAATGAGGAACAGAAATCCTTCATGATCTATGTAAGGTCAACAAAATGAAACCAGCACTGCCCAGTAGATATATAGTGCAAGCCACCTATGTTACCTTAAATTTTCTGCAAGGCACATTTTAAAAAGCTGAAAGAAGCAAGCAAAATTACCCACAGTACTAGATTTTATCCAAAATCTAATCATTTCAACATGTAATTAATATGAAAATTATTGAGATATAATAATTGAATATATTCAATATATAATATAATTGAATATATTCAATATATATAATATATTATAAGCCTGTGAGGTGCAGGTCATGGGCGAATATATTGAATATAATATATATTGATATAGTGTATTATTGATTGATTGATATATTATTATATATATTATATAATATATAATTATATTAATAGTTATTGATATATTATAATATATCAAGATATATTATATCTTGCGAATATATTGAATATAATATATATTGAATATATTTTCTTACTAAGTCTTCAAAATTAATGTGTATTTTACACACAACTCATCTCAACTCATACTGGCCACATTTTAAGCACTTAATAGCCAAATGACTACTGCCCACTATATTGGACAGCACAGATCTAAATCGTTTGCAGCTCATTGCAAAATGATAACATAAATTCCCATTTGTAACTTCTCTTTTCTCACCTCCTTGTAATCAATCTGTATTCTGGGTTATGCATTTGGGGTATCATTTCAAATCAAGACTGGATCGCTTCTCAGCCTTTTGGCTAATCAAATCAAGACTGGACATAGGAGATTAAGGGACCAGATTTGTCCCCCTGGAAAATCCTGGAACAGTATTTCTTCTCTCCAACAAAATGACCCATCAGTCATTTATGTTTGCAGTTCAACGACTCTTAATTTGGAATTTAGGATCATCACTTTAATTTTAGCTGCTGTCAGGATAATTGCATTTCAAAGTACTAAAGTATTGTTATTTCCTGGTGAGAGACTTACAAATGATTTATCTAGAAAAGGTATCCATGGTTCTTTGTAAGATTCCCAGAACATAGAACTAGAAGGAATCCATGCCATTTGTATCTAATTGGACTCTGAGTTGTCAGTAGTTTGGTGAGGGAGACACAGCTCAATAATGGCAGGCACACATTCAGATCTTAGATTTTGGATTCCTGGACCAGTGTTTATTCTGTCTGTCACTTATCATGAATAATAATGATCTATGATAAGAACTCGGAGACCCAGTGTCCAATTTTCATCAGGGCCAAGCAACCTGTTCCCCTCAGCACAAACGACTGGGAAATGTGAATGTCACCAGCTTAGACAGAAAAACTGTAGGCAGCTCACTTTTAGGCAAACTATATCAAAAGCAGTATTTGTCTTAGTATAGCTGAGATAGGTATACAGCCAATATATAACCAAAATGAGGAGTACAAATTGTTGCTTTTCTGGGGCTACAGATGTTCTTCTCTCTCACACTGCCCTGCATTCTCTTCCGCCCATTTAGTTATCAGTGAAGATTCTCGATGCCCAAATGCAGGCAGGGCCTGGGCTATGAACAGGGCACTGCCTGCATTACGATGTTCCATACTTAGGAATGGGGCCCCCAGGCTCCTTATAAGGATGTAATCAGATAACTAAATGAATAATTCAGGAACTAGTTTCTTCAGCGCACGAAATCCACCTGCCCGATGTAGGCGATTTGTGTGCCCCTGTCCTGCACCAGCAGCCGGCCTGTTGTCCGTACGGTCGTTGAAACCCAGGGTCGCTTTCATCCTCGCTTTCTTATTCAATTTTTTGAATCTGTGTTTGCTCCTATGACCGTGCAAAAGTCTGCTGCAAGTCCGGGTAAGCCAGCAACAAAGAGAAAGGTGAAGATAATGGAAGTGAAAGCAGCAATAATTAAACGTCGGGAGAAGGGCCAGATGCCATCACTCACTGGAGAGCGTTAGGCTTCAGCTGCTCAGCTCTGGGGGCGGGTCTGAAGGATAAAGCCAGAACAACCGAGAGCGGACAGGCGGTGCGCCAAGGAGAGCATCACTTATTACTAAGCCAGGTGCTGGATTAATTATTGAAATGGAAAGGTTATTACTGATTTGGTGACAAGATTAAAATAAGTGTAACATTCCTATCTGCCTAAGAATTAAAAGAGAGCACAATCGTTTCTGTAACTTACTATTACACGCCCGGTTATTATTAGTAGTAGTATTACTGCGTTACTCTATGTTATTATTATCGCAATTGAGCCATTATAGCATTATTACTATAATCCCTGATCGTCAGAGATCCAAGTCACGTACAAATTCGTCCTTGGGAAGGGTGCACCGTCTGTAATGGGACTCCGTAGGTGAGATTTAGCTGCTGTTCCCCCCCGGTGAGCTACGCCCAGGGTCTTTCTCAGAGAGTTAGAACCAACCAGCAGTTCGAATTTTTCCTTTGATTTCAAGTTTCTTTTGTCTGCTTGAAAAGTGCCAGACTATTTGTTTCACTTCCTAGTAATGTATTAAAAATGCCGTCATTACTGGCAGTAGCTTCCCTGGAGCTTTTTTGTAAAATCCTGGTTCAGCAGTTGCATGGTAACTAATCTGAAAATTACTTCCATGTTAAGTTCTCTCTTTTATGTTAAGTAGTAAGAAACAATCAAGGATGCCTAAAAACGATTTACTTATTTTAAAATAGCATCTTTAAAAGATGTGAATTATGTTCAGTCTCTGCTTGACTTACTCTAAACCACTAAGTGGGAAGGGCACCCTTTAGAGAATTCCATCTGAATTCAGTCCTGAGCTGTGATGGGTTCATCTATCTACCTATCACACACTCTCCCACACACAATGTAATCATGCAGTCTGAAAGGTGTACAGTTTCTGTACAGAAATAACTTGGAGAATTAGGAAGGTTGCTGCAGTGTGCCACTGAGGCAAATGGAGCAGGAGTGTTGGTACATTAAACCGTAAAAGAGTCATTAGCACTGTCCTCTAGGCCAGATATTTTCCAAAGATTGCTGTAAAGATGTACTCCAAGGGGGATTATCTGACGATTGACAATCTAGCCACTTGAATAATTGGAAGCACATTTTTTATTTTTTTGTGTGCACGATTTCCTTTGGTTTGGCTCTCAGAATCCTGAATGTTATTATTATCTTCTCATTGCAGATGGGAAACTGAAGGACACAGAAGTTTTGCAAAAGGTCACCCTGTGAGAGAGTGGCAGAGTTGGAACAAAAACCCAGATCTGTTCTTAACAGTTTCTCAAAACCAGAGGGCCTGTTTTTGCAGTTTGCTATAGTCCATTTTATTCATTCATCAGGAGAGATATTTTATGACAAAAGCTTCACAAAACAATATACCAGATTCTTCTCATTGGATACTACCTAAATACGTAACAGGCATTACATCCATCTACAATCTTCATTGAATAAAATAGATCGGCCACTTAGAATTTACCATATGAAGTCTGTCTTTATGCCTTCCCATTCTAGAACATAGATAGCTATGGAGCCAGCGATGAGAAGCCAGTTGTGCTACAGTCCAGTCAATCAAACTGAGGGAGAGAGGGTAAACCGGACCCGAAGAACTGTAATATGACAGTGTTTCCTGGCCCAGCTTTCATCTAAAAAATGTAGATGTAATCCTCTTAAACGTGGTTATAGAAATAATTCTCCCAGGCACTAGCTTCGAGTCTTCAGTTTCTTCCAGGACACACTTGGGGATGCTGGTCTCCTGGTGCCTCATGGTACCTTTGCCAGTTTTTGTCTCTTCCTATCTATCACTTAGAGTTATGTTGACCCCTCCTCACCTAGTCTGATCCTCTGTGATGCAGTACATCCTCTGGAACGTCTGATCAAACGTAGGAATAGACTAGTCAGACTCATCTGGCTGCTATGGCTGCCCCTACTTTGCAACTGGTGTTGACTTTCCTAAGTCCCAGTTCAGGGTCCTGATGAAGTGAGGAAAAATTCTGTCTCCTAAGTCATGCCACACAGACACATGGGAGCCAAGTTCATGCTGTCGGTATCATACCGCAGTTTTAGCAAAATTGCATATTTGTTCCTGCTCTCTCCTTTCTCTTTCAGAGGCTTCATTATGCAGAACCCTGGGATAAACACGAGGGGCGAGAAAGAGAACTACGGACAATGTTCACACAGCTGTGCTCACACCATCGCCCTGAGACCACACTTGTGTGAATCACATCTGTCTCTCCTTAGGACTTGTAATTTCTCCTGGGATTCTTCATTTCCTCGGACAGACCTCGTCTTTGAGGCCCCATCCACCTTGCTCAGATAGGTGTGGATCTGTCCCCAAGTTGAGTGTGCGTCCTTCTACGACAATGAAAGAATGTATTTGACTTAAAGATGTTTCTGATTTCTCTCAGAGTTCGCAGAGATCCTTTTTGTCATGTAGTTAATTTCTTTTCATTCACAATTGTTCATAAAACTTGTAGTCAATATGGCGTGAGCCATAGAAAAAGTGAGCCACTGGAGTGCTAATAAATTATGAGCAACCAGCTCTCTAGAGAGTAAAAACCCTAATTTACAGCACTTATTAACTTTCAAACTGTAAATACTTTCACCAGGGCTGATTTTAAGCTCCCAACATCACATCCGTGAAAGTGGAATTGGGAAGAGATGATCAGTAGAACACTATCATATACTATTTCCACTGCGCAGAGTAGTTGTAAATAATCTCCAGGGTGCAGACACTGGTAAAGTCTAGTAAGATAATTAGGGAGTAGTGAAATTTAAGTATTTTTTACATTTGTTTTGAATGCGATTTATCTAACTATACATTCATATAATGTAATTTTTAAGAATGACCGTATTGAATAAGTCCTCTCAGAAAATTTGTAAAAATTGGCTCTTCCTAGCCATCACACTCCAGCTCAAGGGCTCGGCTGAGTGTAACATAATGAGGCAAGTCTAATGCTGATCTCCTAGAACTGTGCAAGCCAGCACTGCAGGTCGTTGTGAAAATACACATAAAAATGAAAATATCTAGCTGGAACAGTGATATCCCATAAATTCTGGGTGAAGCCAGAAGGATAGCCTGGGATTGTAGAAGGAGCAGGAAGTATGTGGTAAAATGTATGTAAGTACTTGGTGCTGTGAAGCAAGTTGGAGCTTTCACTTTAATAATTCTGAGACTGTGTGAATAGTTTTTGTCCCATTCAGGGTAGAGCGTATCCTGTGGTGAGAGAGGGAGGGGGGAGAGACTGAGACCAGATGACATCATTTCACTTATGTTCCTCAAATGGTCCTCATTAAGTTGACGGCGCAGACTATAAAGAGGGATTTTGAAAGCCTGGAAAAGTTGAAGGCAGACAATCTCTTGTTCAGAGGATGGAATGGCGTAAGGTAAACCGTAACATATGTACCAAATAATACAGTCTTTGTGTTATGTAAGAATTTATTTTCCTCCCTCTCCTTCCTCTACATGGAAGAGACCTGACTCAAGGTCAATTCTCCGTACCCCTGAGAGCTGAAGAAAGGGCAGGCCTGATTTGATGGCTTCCCCCGCAGACGCGGCTGGAGCCGCTGCCTCCCCGGTTAAATTACGATGAGGGCTCTAACTAGACCGGGTTTCATGCTTTAGGAGGCAGATAGTATTCAGCATTTAAACCATTCAATTTGCATCTGGGAAAGCCCTGGTCAGGAAAAGGTAAAAAGGTCAACTTTTCGTAATAGTTCTCAGAGACAAAATGATATCTTTCATGAGGGGTTTGCTGGAAAACATGAAGCTTTTTGCCGTGATAGAGGCCTTACTTCGCTGAATATCGGTGAGATAAAAAAAGATCTTTTAAGAAGAGCACTTAGATTCATTGACAGACACCTCCCTACTAATCATGGGAGCTGGTGGCTAAATACTGGGTGCTGCTATGAACAGAATAATTCTTCACATTTAAACATGTGGGCATCTTTTCTCCTGAGTTTCACTGATTTTGTCAAACAGCACATAATTGCCAAATCTCCAGGGACCTTAGGGCAGCATAAAACCAGAATAGTCAGTTTTTCAAACTTGTTTTAGATGAAACTCCAGAATTCAACTAGGTTTTCATTATTTTGTTGCACCAATGACAATCTGATGATGATAAATTTGCTGTCCTACCGGTTATTAATTCAGTTTCTCCCAAGTACAGCCAGTTCTGTTATAAATGTAACATGGACATGCCTAAAATCACCATGGTGTGCAAAATCACTGATGGACGTGCATGAATGAGCCATAAAAGGAAAAATTAATAAATTGGATTTTATCAAAAGAAAAGAACTTTTCATCTGTGAAAAATTCTGCTAAGAACATGAAAAAAATAGCTGGGGAAAACTTTGCAAACTATGTATATGACAAGGGCCTAGAATATATAGAGTACATAGACAAGTGTCTAGACTATATAAAGAGCTTTGAAAATATATCAGTTAAAAAAAAAATCCAGTCTTGGCGCCTTGGCTCAATGGGCTAAGGCACCAGCCATGTACACCTGAGCTGGTGGGTTCGAAACCAACCGGGGTCTGCCAAACAACAATGACAGCTGCAACCAAAAAATGGTCGGGCCTTGTGGTGGGTGCCTGTAAACCCAGCTACTTGGGAGGCGGAGGCAAGAGACTTGCTTGAGCCCAGGAATTTGGAGGTTGCTGTGAGCTGTGATGCCACAGCACTCTATCCAGGGTGACAGCTTGAGGCTCTGTCTCAAAAAGAGAATCTAATCCAATTAGAAAATAAACTAAAAAAGTGAGCATTTTACTGCAAAGGATATACAGATGGCAAATAAACAAACAAAAAGATGTTCAGCAACATTAGCCATTAGAAAAATGCAAATTAAAATCACAATGAGGTATCACTAGGCCTCTATCAAAATGCCTAAAATAAAAAATAATGACAACACCAAATTCTGGCAAGAATGTGGAGAAATGGATCACTCATACATTGTTGGTAGGAATGGAAAGTGATACATTCTGGAAACAGCCTAGCAATTTCCTACAAGCCTCAGCACTTGTAATCCTCAGCATTTATCACAGATAAATCAAGACTTATGTTCACATAAAGACTTACACATGGATATTTACAGCAGCCCTATTTGGAATAGTCCAAAATTGGGAACAACTCAGGTGTCCTCCAACCATGAATGTTTAAACTGTGGTACAGTCATGCCTTATAATACTATTCAGCAATAAAAAGGAGCAAACCATTGGTGCATGAAGCAATGCTGATGAATATCCAAGAATTGTGCCGAGTGGGAAAAGCCAATTCCTAAAACAGTGACTTTCACCCGGTGTGACACTGTGTGTTGCAAAAAGTTTTAAAGATTATTAATTAAATTATTTTCAAAAGAAGTTCAAAGCATAGTAAGTATATTCTTACTTTTTGCTCTTTTTTTTTTTGATCAACATAATTTAAGTGTGCCACAGAAGTTTAACTAGAGGTTCACATGCACCATGAGATTAAAATGGTTGAAAAACACTGTCCTAACAGATTATATACTACAGATTTCATTGATAAAACATTCATGAAATGACAAGGCTATAAATGCAGAAAAGACTGTTAATCGCCAGTGGTTAAACACAGGTTAGGGAAGCAGAAGGGAAGCGAGAGTAGCTGGAAAATAACAATAGGAGGGACCCCTCTGATCATACTGTCATTTTCTGTATCGTGACTGCCTTTATATCAATAGACATTGCAATATTAGACCATAGTTTTGCAAGATTTTATCATCATAGAACTAACTGGGTAGTGGATATGCTGGACCTATGCTATTTCTCACTACTGCATGTGAATCTATAATTATCTCAAAATAAAAAGTTTAATTTAAAAAATTACAGGGATTAAAAAAAATGGCACTAGGCGTACAGCACTCAAAAACTTTGTCAATGACATTAAAACATTATGATGACCTCATAAAACTGATAGTGTAGTTGACACATATTAAGCATTTAAGAAATGCATAAATGCTTCATTAGATACAGCACTTTACCTTGGAAAAACCTGATGTTTGCTTGAAGAAGTGGGCATGGCAAGAGTTGCAGCTTCTGAGTCACTATATGGTGGGAGGAGGGTGATCTGTAATGGGATGAAAAGTTTTAACGCCAGATATGGAATGGTCTGCTCACAGCGCACAGGCAAGCTGAGGGAGCTGGTAGATGTCTGAGAACTGAGAAGTGTGTATGTGCCATGTTTCCTGCCCATCTTGTTGTTGAGTTAGTGGCAGTTTGCTGTGTTCCCTGGCTGCTTCTCACAGACAAAACGATACATAAACAAACACAATCGGTCTTACGCTTAGATTGTTTCCTAATACATTAATTCCCTTAAAACAAATATAGCATTTTTTCCAAGCAGGCATTAAAGCAGAACTGATTGGTTATTTAGCATACTCAAATGTCACAATGCCCAGATAATTACTGGAAAGGGAAGAAAATTTCACTTCAAATGATAGGTTTTGGAATCAACGATTTCAGAGACTTTCGACTTTAGAGATCTTACATAATTTGCCCTCTATCTGGAAAGGGTGTTAAACATTTGACAAGATTCATTCCTCTTTGTTTCCCCACTGAAAATAAAATTAACTTAAACTTAAAAATAAACAAAAAAATCCTTTAGACTTTGCCTTAAAGACAGTATTATTTTGGTGTCACATGTAGGCTAAAGGAAGTAAGAAAAAAAACAAACCTAGATTTGCCACAATTTTAGAAAAGAGAGGACACAAATATTCATGCTTTTTTTTCTTCTATTTTTCTGTTATCTTACCTACATTCTAGATTAACAACTAACAGGGAAAAAAAATGTGTTACAACACAGTAAATATGGGCTGGGTGCAATTGTTCACGCCTGTAATCCTAGTACTCTGGAAGGCCAAGGCACTTGGATCCCTTGAGCTCAGGAGTTTGAGACCAGCCTGAGCAAGAGCAAATTCTACTAAAAATAGAAAAACATCTGGGCATTGTGGTAGCTGTCTATAGTCCCAGATACTTGGGAGGCTGAGGCAAGAGAATTGCTTGGGTCCAAGAGTTTGAGGTTACTATAAGCTCTTATGCACCGGCACTCTACCCAGGGTGATAGACTGAGACTCTATCTCAAAAAAAAAAAAAAAAAAGAAAGAAAGAAAAAAATTAAATTAAAGATTAAAAAAACAATAAATACGCTTACATTGATTTTGCTTTCCTTTTTTCTTGTTTTTCTTTTTCTTTTCTTTATTTCTCTTTTGTACTTGTTCTATGTGATACTTACATTGCTTTTTTTATTATTAAATCATAGCTGTGTATGATAATGCAATTATGGGGTACCATGTGCTGCTTTTATATACAATTTGAAATATTTTCATGAAACTAGTTAACATAGCCTTCACTGCATTTTCTTAGTTATTAAGAAATCTACACTTAGTAGATTTAACATGTACCTTTGTAAAATGCACCATAGGTGTGGTCCCACCAATTACCTTCACTTCACCCTCCCTCCACCTTCCCTCCCTCCCCCTCCTCTTTCCCCTTCATCTGTGCTGTAGTTGGGTTATAGCATTCATACGGAAGTGTGGGTGTTTATAAATTGGTTTCATAGTGGGGTTGAGTATATTGGATACTTTTTCTTCGATTCTTGAGATGCTTTGCTAAGAAGAATATGTTCCAGTTCCATCCATGTAAACTAAAAGAACAAGTGATCCCATCTCAATGTGGGGCAGGGGCTTGAAGAGAAACTTCCCTGAAAAAGATAGGCGCACAGCCTACAGACACATGAAAAAATGCTCATCATCCTTAATCATCAGAGAAATGCAAATCAAAACCACTTTGAGATGTTATCTAACCAGTAAGATTAGCCCAAATCACAAAAACCCAAAACCATAGATTTTGGCATGGATGTGGAGAAAAGAGAACACTTCTACACTGCTGGTGGGAATGCAAACTAATACCTTCCTTTTGGAAAGATGTTTGGAGATCACTTAGGGATCTAAAAATAGACCTGCCATTCGATCTTTCAATTCCTGTACTAGATATATATCCAGAAGACCAAAAATCACTTTATAAAAAAGATATTTGCACCAGAATGTTTGTTACAGCCCAATTCATAATTGTTAAGTTATGGAAGAAGCCCAAGTGCCCATTAATCCATGAATGAATTAATAAATTATGGTATATGTACACCATGGAATATTATGTAGCCTTAAAAAAGATAGAGACTTTACCTCTTTTATGTTTACACTGCTTTTTAAAAAGATACTTAACCTGTATTACATTTATTTTGTTACTGAAATTATTATATCTATTGGGGAAGATAGGGACATATGTAGATTGAATATTAGAGCACATTGCCTATGGAATAGGAAATTGATTCTGTGGTTTATTGGTTCATTTAGGTAGAAACATAGAGCTAATAAAGCAAAGGTTGTAAATTTGATTCCTGTGGCCTGGTGAACTATATTGTTTCTGTTGAAACAAATGACTCACCTAACCAGAGCCCTGCTATCTGGCTATATATTCTATCAGTCAGAAAATAAATTTGTAAAATGTACATTAGTTCATATCTGTTACCACTTAGAAATTCTATTGATTATAAATTAATGGAGTAAAGGAATTCAACTTGGATATTCAATCAGGCTGCTCATTAGACATTGCTATAATCATGAATTCATTTTTATATAAGTAGTAACTTGTCTTAGAGCTCAGTGTGATACCCAAATTATGAAGAGAAAAGCACCATGTGGTTTTCGTGTTCCAAACTTAAAAGTTAATAACCCCCATAGATAGAGGGATATAAAGTGGTAAGGAGAAAAATTCTGACCCTAATGCTAAAATCATTTATAAAAGGCACAGTGTTTTCCAGAAGCAAGATGATTACAACAACAACAAAAAGAGGGAAATGTGTGCAGGAAGATTAAACTTCAGAAAGGAAGGGTGCCAAGGATCACAACTCACATTCAGTCACAAACCCACTTGGAAATAAAAAATTAGTCAAAAATAGAAGGAAAAAAAATCTTCATTTTCAATATGAGAAGGAAATAGCCATAACCTCAAACCAAAAATTACAAAGCAAATCTTCCAAATACTAAGAAATCTGTACAAACAAAAGTGGGAGGAAGCTGAGTGCCCACACAAGTCTCTCCAGACATCAAGCAGGGCACAAATTTCCTTTATGATTGGTGTTATAGTCCTGAGAAATTCAGCTGATGATCCTTCAATGTAAGAGACAAGATTGCGGCAAACCCGAAAGTCAGTCAAGCCCTGGTAAACACCTGGTTCAAATAGCTCAGAATGGCCAGAGAGGTGATTAATTATGACCTAGCTTCCTAATATAGGTAAAAGATAGAACAAAATGAAACATCTTCCCAAAGACTCGGGAATCACAACAAATCCCAAGAAGAATAAATTTAAAATTCTATACTTACACAGTTGAACATGAAGTGGCAGGCCAATTAAACCAAGGGAAAGATTTTTTTTTCATTTGTTTTATTTTTGGGGATTCATTGAGGGTACAAAAAGCCAGGTTACATTGTTTGCATTTGTTAGGTGAAGTCCCTCTTATAATTGTGTCTTGCCCCAAACAGGTGTATCACACACTGTGACTCCCTGCCCCTCTTCCACCTTCTCTATCTCTGCTCTTCTCTTCCCCCGTCTCCTCCCTCCTTCCCTGTCTCTGCTCTCCCCTTCCCCATCTCCCTCCCTCCTGCCCTCTCTATGCTCTCCCCTTTATCCCCCCACCATGTACTAGGTCATTAATTGTCCTTATATCAGAATTGAGTAAATAGGATTCTTGCTTCTCCATTCTTGTGATGCTTTAAGAATAGTGTGTTACACTTCCATCCAGGTTAGTACAAAGATTGCAAAGTCTCCGTCTTTTTTAATGGCAAATAGTGTTCCAAGGTGTACATATACCACAGCTTGTTAATCCATTTCTGAGTTGGTGGGCATTTAGGCTATTTCCAAATTTTGGCCATTGTAAATTGAGTTGTGATAACAGTCTAGTGCAAATGT
>CAUYON010064295.1:0-38159 GCA_963573935.1 Arctocebus calabarensis | reverse complement strand
TCTGGGACTATAGCCAATTTCTGGAGTTTTCTTTGAATGTCTGGGGCCACTTGAGGGATAAATTTGTCTTTTAAAATAATCTGACCCTCTATGGAGTCAGGTGTTAATTGGGTGTGTTTTCTCATTGCCTCCCTAAGCCTCTCTCTCTCTCTTTTTTTCTTTATTATTAAATCATAGCTGCGTACATTATTGGAATCAAGGGGTACAGTGTGCAGGTTTCATATGCAATCTGAAATGTTTTCATCAAACTGTTTAACATAGCCTTCATGTAATTTTCTTAGTTATTGTATGAAGACATTTGTATACTGCATTTAGTAAGTTCCCCCTGTACCATTCTAAGATGCAGTGTAGGTATGGCTCCACCAATTACCCTACCTCAATCCCAACCAACCCCCTTCCCTCCTTTCCATATTCTTGTGCTACAGTTAGGTTATAGTCTTAATATGGAACCTTTAAATTAGCTTCCTAGTAGGGCTGAGTACATTGGATATTTTTTCTTCCATTCTTGAGATGCTTTGCTAAGAAGAATATGTTCCAGCTCCTTCCATGTAAGCATGAAAGAGGTAAAGTCTCCATCTTTCTTTAAGGCTGCATAATATTCCATGGTGCAAATGTACCAAAGTTTATTAATCCATTTGTGGGTTGATGGGCACTTGGGCTTCTTCCATGACTTAGCAATTATGAATTGGGCTGCAATAAACATTTTGGCACAGATGTCTTTGTTGTAGTGTGATTTTTGGTCTTCTGGGTATATACCTAGCAAGGGAATTGAATGGAAGGTCTATTTCTAGATCTCGAAGGACTCTCCAAACATCCTTCCATAAGGAACGTATTAGTGTGCATTCCCACCAGCAGTGTAGGAGAGGGAACACAGATTTTTTAAAAGATGCTTCCTTGAAGGTTTTGTGATTTCCTGGGGAAATGGATAGCAACCTCACCAAGATAGAAATGAACAAGAAATTCGCTACTAGTACTAGTAGTGAATTCGCTGCTAGTGAGTTTCAAGTGCTACTGGAATTTGTGGGTAGCACTAATGAATGAGGAATGAAATTGCTAATTTAAATTGTATTTTAATAAATTAAGGATACATATTACAATATCAAGGTTAATGTGTAGTTAAAAAGCTAGTAAACTATATTTGCAATTACATTAAATATAAAAAGACTAAGCAAATAAAAGAGATTGTCACACTAGAAAAAACAAGCAATATGCTGCTTTTAAAAGACCACTTTAAGTATATGGACAGAAAAAGAGTGAAACTAAAATACCAAAGTTGGCTTTGAGATAAGTATTACCACAAAAAAGAACACTTTAGAAACGATGCAAGGAAGGGCTCGGCTCCTGTAGCACAGTGGTTTCAGTGCCAGCCACATGCACCAAGGCTGCAGGTCCGAACCCAGCCTGAGCCTGCTAAACAAAAATGACAATGGCAACAAAAAAATAGCCAGCCATTGTGGCAGGCGCCTGTAGTCCCACCTGTTTGGGAGGCTGAGGCAAGAGAATCACGTAAGACCAAGAGTTTAAGGTTGCTGTGAGCTGTGATGCCACAGCACTCTACTAAGGATGACATAGTGAGATTCTGTCTCAAAAAAAAAATAATAATAATGTAAGGAAGATATAACAATCATGAATATACATGTACCTAATAGCATAGCGTTAAGATTATATTTGTATATGTGTGAGAGAATATGTGTATATGTATATTTGTGTGTGAGTAAATATATGTATGGGCGTATGTATGTGCCTGAATGGATGTGTGTATACTTATGTGCAGCAGAACTTCAGGTTAGATACAGAAGGTTGCTAAACACCCTTTCCGCTGCCATTATAATGAGAAAATACTGGATAAATTCAAAGATCATACTTGTCTTTGTATTCTACTTGTCTGTTTTGTTTTGTCATATTTGTATTTATGGTCACTGAATGTAAGGAGGGAAGAGATACTTTTTTAGTTAAACAGAGACTAATGGCTGCTTCCATTCTTATATAGAAATAACTTGTTATAGGGGGAAAAAATTTTTGTAATAACAGCTTCATATGAGGTAACTTGACATATTGAAGTCAGTGTGAGTCTGAAATAAAGAATTAGTTTTCTATTTGTATCAGTTTTTCCTGGTGGAACTTTTCTAAATAAACAGTAGCCTAGGAATCTGGGGCTGGGCTGCAAAGCTAAGTATGGTTTTATGCCTTCATGGTGATCAGGTCACAAAATCTGACTAGAGAAAGGCACATGATCCCTCCTTCAGATTTTGAAACTGGAGATAACTTGAAACTAAATAAAGTAGCATCCCAGTACCCACTCAGGGTAGATTTGTAATAGATGAAGTAACTAAGGCCCTTATCCTTGCTGTAGGACAGAGGAAAGAGCAAGCTGTCTCTTAGAAAATTATTTACTTTAGAATATATTGATATTTTATACACAATATCTGACACACAAGAATAAGATAATGGAAGAAGCAGAAAAATGTGACCTTTAAATGAAAAAATCAGAAGACCACAGATAATGTAGAATACTGGATTTAGCAGACAAGAACTTTAAAAACATATTATAAGCTTGGCGCCTGTGACTCAACGTGGCTAAGGCACCAGCCACATACACTTGAGCTGGTGGGTTCGAATCCAGTCTGGGCCTGCCAAACAACAATGACGGCTGCAACCAAAAAATGGCCAGGCGTTGTGGCAGGCGCCTGTAGTCCCAGCTACTTGGGAGGCGGAGGCAGGAGACTCACTTGAACCCAGGAATTGGAGGTTGCTGTGAGCTATGATGCCACAGCACTCTACCCAGGGTGACAACTTGAAGCTCTGTCTCAAAAAAAAGAAAATTATAAATATGTTAAATGATTTAGAGCATGGTTCTCAGCCTTCCTAATGCCTCCTAATGCTGCGAAGCCAGGGCTTTATTACAGTTCCTTATGTTGCAGTGACCCCCAACCATAAAATTATTTTTGTTGCTACTTCATAACTGTCATTTTGCTACTGTTATGAATCGTAATGTAAATATCTGATATGCAGAATGTATTTTCATTGTTACAAAGGGGTTGTGACCCACAGGTTGAGAACTGCTGATTTAGAGGAAAAGGTGAACAAAATTGATGAAATGGTGGAGAAATTCAATTAAGTACTGTAAACTGAAAAGGAACTAAAAGAAAATTTTAGAGCTAAAAATATAGTATCAGAAATGAATAATTGGAAGTTGAAATTATAAACACAATACCATTTACATTAGCACTTTCCAAAATGATACATCTAACAAAATATGTACAAGATGTATCTGAGTAAAAAGCCAAGGCTCTAATGAGAGAAATTGAAGAACTACTTAAGTGGAGTGATATTCTGTGTTCATGGATGGGAATGCTCAATATTGCCAAGATGTCATATCTTTCAAACTTGATCGATAGATTGAACACAATGCTAATCAAAATCACAGGAAGTTATTTGGGGCAGATATTGACAATTGATTTTTTTCTTTCTTATCTTTTTTTGCAGTTTTTCCTGGGGCTGGGTTACATGACATGTCCATTTTAATTCTATCAGACTTTTTGTAAAACTTGATAAATTGCTTGTACAATTTATATGAAATTTCAGAAGGATCTAGAATAAGCAAAACAATCTCATGAAGTTGGAGGATTTATACTGTCACATTTCAGGACATACTATAAAGCAACAATAGTTAATACAATAGAATATAAGATTTCAGAAGTAAACCCACACAATGTAACTTCATTTTCAACAAATCAGCAATGCATTGTCATGAGGAAAAGGACTGTCTTTTCAGTACATGGTATAGGAACAAATGAATGTCCTTATGGAACAGAAATGAACTTTGACCCCTACTTCACAGCATACAGAAAAATTAATTTGAAATGGGCCATAAATTTAAACATGAAAGGTAAGTCTATAAGTCTTCCTGTTTTTCTAGAGAAAACAGGAAAACGTCTTTGCATCCTTGGGGTAAAAAAAAATTTCTTAGGACACAACAGAAAAAAATTGTTAAATCTGATTTCATCAAAACTAAAAATTCTTGCTAATCAAAAGACAGTGGTAGCACATTGTTGGGGAAAATATTCACAAGGCATGTATATCTGACAAAGGTCATATATCCAGTATATCCAAACACACATGTATACACACACACACAGACAGAGTATATGTGTATATATATATATGTATATATATATATATGTGTATATATATATGTATATATATATGTGTATATATATATATGTGTATATATATGTATATATATATGTGTATATATATATATATGTATATATATATATATATATAAACACAAGTCAATAATAAAAGACAAATAACAGCATTATGTCTCTTCATAAAGGAAGGTGCTTTATAAGGTAGGTATAGAAATGGCTAACAAGCATATGAAAAAGCTATCTCTGTTCCTCCTACACTTTCTTTACCCACAGGTTATCAGATAAATTTGTGGGGAGCAGGGGAGGGGGGTTGAATTACACGGCATATTAGGGTTCTGCAGACAAACAGAACCAATAGGGGTATGTGTGTGTGTGTGTGTGTTTGCATGTCTGTAAATAGAGAGAGGAGGGAGAAATTAATTTGTTTTAGGAAATTGGTTTATTTGATTGTGGAAACTGGCAAGTACAAAATCTTCAGGGCAGGCTGGAGACCCAGGGAAAAGCTGATGTCACAACTTGAGTCTGAAGGCACTCTGGAGGCAGAATTCGCTCTTCCTTGCAGGAGGTCAGTCTTTTTTCCTCCTAGAACCTTCAACTGATTGATTGAGGCCCACCCACATTATGAAGGGTAATCTGCTTTACTCAAAGTCTACTGCTTTAAATGTTAACTCATCTAAAAATTACCTTCACTGGAAAACCTAGAATAGTGGTGTTTTTGTTTTTGTTTTTGTTTTGAGACAGTCTCACTCTGTCATCCTAAGTAGTGCCATGGCGTCATAGCTTACAGCAACTGAAAGCTCTTGGGCTCAAGCAATAGTTTTGCCTCACTTCTAGTAGAAACAGAATCTCTTGCTCAGGCTAGTCTCAAACTCCTGAGCTCAAGCAATCCACCTGCTTTAGTCTTCCAGAGTGCTAGGATTATACGCATGAACCACTGTACCTGGTCCTGGAATAGTAATCAAATATTAGGGTAGCACTGCCCAGCCAAGTTAACACATAAAACTAACCTTCACACTCAGCATACTTTAACTGAATCTGATTACAGGCATGAACCACTGCACCTGGCCCTAGAATAGTAACCAAATATTAGGGAAGCACCGCCCAGCCAAGTTAACACATAACACATAAAACACATAAATGAGAATTTCCTATCCTGGCTGTCTTACAGGCCAGGCAGGTATGGCAGCTTGCTCCTCAAGGAAGAAGCATTGAGTTGGTCCTGCTAGAGGGCATGAGGGGAGGGAGTGAGGGAAAGCTTTCATTGAGGTGACAATTGAATTGAATCACTTAGGACAGTGCTTGACCCACAGGAGGTGCTCAGTAAATATTTGTGAATGAAGTCAGAAGCTATAGAAAGAGAAGTGGAGAGTAAGATGGTGTGGATTCTTGCATGCCTGGCTATGAAGTTGCATGCAATGGAAAGGAACTCATGAATTTTTATAGGGCTCAAGATCAGCATTGAGGAGTGGTCTGGATGAGGCTGGAGAACAGGCCACAGGGGGCTTGACAGGAAGATTAGTCTCAAGTAGACTGTGTTAGAACAGGCATGACATAAGTAGGCAGGTAACTACAGCATTGGGAGACTAATGCTAGTGAGAGATGGAAAGGAGAGAGATTTGGGAGGCAGGACTGAATGTGGAGGGAGCTCCTGGCATGGACCCCTACACTGGAATGGCCTTCGTTATGCCCTTATTATACAGAAGAGAAATCTGAGCCCCAGAGAAGAGGCAGCTTGTGCATGGCCATCCAGCATACTGTCAGCAAACACTGGATCAGAATCTAGGTCCTATGTGGTTACATGCTCTTTCCATGCCAAGTGGACTGTGTTCTCTCTTGCTCTCCTAGCCAAGCTTGTGTGCAAGTTTTCAATGTCGTCCAGGTGGAGTCCTGGGTCTTCTCACTTGGTGCCACCTCTGACTGCTGCTGGCAATCTCTTCCTCTGGGCTCAGTCCTGGTCCCAGAGCAGCTGCCTGCTGCGTGTGGCTGTGGGGCTGACCCTGAGTGGCAGTTGTTATTTTAAGTCATTCACGTTGGAGGGAGGAAGTGATGGAGAGAAATGTGAAAATGAGAAGCTATCGGAAGATGTAGGTGATAAATGAAACAGGGAACATAAAAACAGATGAAGAGGCACATTTGTTGTTTTTGCTCCTTTTAATACCAACTTCTACGTCCGACTTTTCACACTAAGTAGGAACCCTTTAGCTCCTGAGCAATTTCCTGACCAGAGCCTTCATCCTTCCACGTGGGAGCAGAGGAGGATGGTGGGTGCCAGGTGCTGAGAACCAGTGTGAGTCCTTAGAGAGCAGCCGCTACCCCAGTCCTCCCTGACGAGTTCCTCCAAGGACGGCTGGAATCAAAGGCTTTGTGCAGGAGGGGTTTGGTGGGCTCAGAATGCCAGCTCTTCCTTTCTGCGGCCCCTCCGTTTATTGAAGTATGGAGTGCCCTACCTCAGCCAGTCCTTAAACCCAGTGACATCTTCACCCATGGTGTTACTCCAGCATCCACGGTGCAAGGCAGTGCTTTCTGTAAGAATACAGGCACTTCCCCCTACTGTGGGAAAATCTAGTTTTCTTTCTTTCTGAGTCATTCTTCCTCTTTTTGGAGGCAGATGGTGTGCCCAGTGGCAGTGTGTTGCTAGGGCCTGAGCCTGAGGATGGGCTTTAGTCACAGAGTGGCAGGGCTATGGGAGCTGGATGGTTCCGAGCTTTCCTTTGGAGGCTCATCCACTGCTGTGAGGAAGGATTTGAGGGCTGCTGCGGTGGGGGTCCACTGTCTCTGAAATAGTCCCCAGTCAGGCTACATGGGACCTCTGATTTCCACTAGGTGCCTTCTTTGGAGTAAAGCATTTGAAGGTTCTGGTTAAAAACGAAATCCCTGTGGGAGAGTGTATGATGAAGCTGTTATTTGCACCTTGGCTCTCATCAGTTTATTTCAGTTTATTGTTGATTGTATGCTCAGCTCTGTGCTAAGCCTCACTGTGCAGCTCAGGGGAAAGCCAAGGCCCAATCATGCCAGGGAGGAAGTCACCCTTGGATGGAGCTGGAGTAGCACAGGAGGAAAGATGAGAGGGAAGATGAGGCAGGACCTTCTTCTGCCAAGAGCAAGGTGTGGGAAGAGGGATTCAGGAAAGTGATTGAATACTTGGGGTAATTTCATAAGGCATGCAAAAGAAAGGAGAACAACTTTCTCTAGGAGTGTGGAGTGCTAGGTTGGGCTGGAAGCCGAGTCTGCAGAGCTGCCTGTCAGAAGGATTGTGTTATTTTCTCCATCAGCAGAGATAGCTTAGAAGCAGAAATAGAGGAGGAAGTTATCACTGGCTGTGGATTGACCAGGCAGGCACACCAGAATGACCAACCTCTCCTTTTTCTCCTTTTATTTGGGGCAGCAAGTAAGCAGCAATGAGATATGGCAGTATACTAAGTTCTGGCCAAGGAGATACGCCTGGAAGGTACTGGATGGGAATGCTCCTAAATAGGAGGGTAGACTGCTGGAGCTTTCCATTTTGTTTTTCCCTCCTCTTTTAGACTCATTGTGCTGCATGGAATGTAGACATATGGCTAGAGCTCAAGCAGCCATCTTGGACTACGAGACAGTGTGCTGAGAATGTGTAACCAGCAAGAGTGGAGAAGCATGAGTCCCCAAGGCACTTAGAGCTGCCATATTATCTCTGGGCTAACTACCTCTGGATTTCTTTTGAAATAAATGAACTGCCATGATTTTAAGAACTATTATTTTGGGTTTTGTGTTATATGCTGCTGAAATTAATCATAATAGAAACAGACCAAGTGTGAGGGAACTGTGAGTAATTATAAGAATGTAAGTAAAATGGTTGACTGTAGGGTCTTAAAGTAGGAAAGGATGAGAAGGTAGAAGATGGTCGATACACTGGAGAATGGGGATTCTAGCCTTTGGGTTACTGAGAGTAGGCTCATGGGGACAAAAGGTCTTTGAAAGTGGAAAACAGAAAGTTGTGGTCAGAAAGTAGAATTTCTGATTTTATATGATCAGATTTGCTTGAGTAGATGTGGTCATTTTACGTGCTAATATTTCCCAAATACTTCCTATGCAGCTAGCTCCCTTTGAACTAATAATTTCACTTCTTGTGGAATTCTGGAAGGCAGTTTCTTTTATTGGCCCATTTCACAAATAAAGAAACAAAGGCTCAGAGAGGTCAAGAAGCTTATCTGTGGGGACAAAACTGGCAACTGGCTGAGTTGGTCTTGGAACTCAAAGAGAGGGACTCCAGAGATGACACTCTTAGTCACCCCACTCTTCTGCCCAGATGAACGGTGGCTGGCCCGACATGGAGGGAAAAATAGCAACCCACCAGACTAGACACTGACAGTACAGACAGTACAGACTAGGGCAAGGAGGTAGAGCACAGCTGGGCAACAGAACTTTGACAAGGGTGAAAAGTGGAGATCTAGTCCCCCAGAGCATGCTGACCATGACTAGGCCCTGGGGTTCTGAGGGAATGGAAGATTCTGCAGGAATCTGGGGAACCAGCACCCTGCCAAGCAAGTTAGACAATGCAGAGGAAGGGTGGGCTCTGGGACCAGAAGGCTCGGGTTTAGGGCCCATTCCACCTAGTTCTAGCTGTGTTACCTCAGACAAGTGACTTAACCTTTAGTGCCTTGGTTTCCTCATGTGTATGGAATAATAGTTCCTACTTCATATGACTGAGCAGACTAAATGAATTAATACCAGAGAAGTGCTCAGAACACCACATAGCGTCCATAGAGTGCTCAGTGATGTAGCTGTGTTGCTTCTTGGAGCTTTGTGTTGACACCAAGGAGCTGGGACAGGATGGAACAAGATGAGGAGGATGGATGATGGAGGAGGCGCTCGGGATGGACTGGGAGAAACCACAGGCCACACTCCTCTCAAAGCAGGCTCTACCTTCTGTATATCACTCTGGACACATTCCTGGGGCTCTTCTCCTCGGGTTATTTGCACAATAGTCTTATGTTTCGGATATAAAGAAAGACCTTACCACCTTCTGAATGAATGTCTGAATGTCTTGGGAAAGTGTGAACAGTTTTCCTTGGAACCCCCAAATCACATCACCTGGCACCTATACCAAGGTTACAGGCCAATTGTATTTGGCTGCTGACATGAACGGCTCCAGCTTTGCCTGGGTGGCCAAGATAGGGCCTGACTTTGGTTCACTGCCCTCCACATCCTGTCAGGTGCCCTGTTCTCTAGCCCCAGGCCCTGCCTGCTGTCTGTCCTGGCCATAGGCGCTGCCTTTGGCACTGGCTGCTTCACATTCCATCTAGCCCTGGAGAGTCTTGCACACCCTTTGCATTGCCAGCTATTTACTCATTCATGTCTGCAACTATTATTAGGTACCACTGGCACCCAATCCTCCTGAGGGAGTTTATTTTTATTTGCAAATGTCATCAGGTTGCCATTTGTGTGTCTGTTTAGGAAACATCCTGGGGAAGCTGAGGTAAGTATCAGTGAGAACAATAGTGAATCTTTTTAGAGCAAGGTCAAGTCAGCATCTGGATGGCCATGGGACTTTAGGTGGGCGGGTCTGAATTCCATCCCTAGTCTCAGGACCTCTGGATCACACGCTGGCCCAGCTTCAAAGCCCAGGGTCTGGTCTTCATTCTGCCACCACCCCACTGCAGGGTGTTTCACTTCTGTGGACACCATGGCAGCAATCTGTGAAATGGGAATAGTGAGTATTTCCTGGGTGCTGCGGCTCACGCCTGTAATCCCAGCACTTGGGAGGCCGAGGTGGATGGATTGCCTGAGCTCCACAGGTTTGAGACCACCTGAGCCAGAATGAGACCTCGTCTCCTAAAAATAGTCTGGTGTTGTGGTGGGCACCTATAGTCACAGCTACTCAAGAGGCTGAGGCAAGAGGATTGCATAAGCCCAAGATTTTGAGGTTTCTGTGAGATATGACACCACAGCACTCTTCCCAGGGCTTCTTAGTGAGACTCTGTCTCAAAGAAAACAAAACAAAAATAAAAAAGGCCCCCACAAAGGCATAAATGAAAATGCAGTGACTGGGTATGTGCACCTCGGGCACTGTGGGAAGTACAGGAGTGGCACGTTTGAACCCCAGGACAGTGGGGAGGGCTAAAGAAGTTGTGTCTCTTGCCTGGATTCACAGAACTAGAGAGTAGGCAGCTGAGAGCTAGATGTTGGAGAGTTTGACTCCAAAGCATATGCTATTTCCACTGTGCTGTAAGGCAAATCAGCCTAAGAAAAGCACAGCCCTGCCAGAGGTACCTGGAAGTCCTAGGGAATGAGATGGGCAAAAAAGAAGATGGGGCTAAGGCAGAGTTGAGAAAAGTGAAGAAGAGGAAAGGATTCTAGTTGGGAGCAGGAAGTTGGGAGGAGCACAG
This sequence comes from Arctocebus calabarensis, assembly GCA_963573935.1. Lineage (NCBI taxonomy): Eukaryota > Metazoa > Chordata > Mammalia > Primates > Lorisidae > Arctocebus > Arctocebus calabarensis. The sequence goes on along the minus strand of CAUYON010064295.1, from coordinate 27,643 downwards.
GATGGGTTCTGGGGGCTGGCGGTTTCTTTTTTTCTTAGGGGTAGTCACTTGGGTGTCTTCACTTTGTGATAATTCATGGAGGGCTGTACACCACGATTTGTGCAATTTCCTGTACATATGTTGTGATTCTTAAATTTTTTATTATTTTTTATTGTTTGAGACAGAGTCCCACTTTGTCACCCTTGATATTATAGTTCATGGCAACCTCAAACTCTTGAGCTCAAGCAATTCTCTTTGCCTCAGTCTCCCACATTGGTGGGACTACAGATGCACACCACAACGCCCAGCTGTTTTTTAGAGACAAAGTCTCACTGTGGCTCGGGTTGGTCTTGAACCCGTGAACTCAGGCAATCCACCCACCTCAGACTTCCATAGTGCTTGGATTGCAGGTGTGAGCCACCATGCCCAACCCTGCTATGCTTTTTTTTTTTTTTTTTTAAGGTTTTAATGTTAAAAAGAGAGATAGGAACTTTGGAGCTTGCAGTTATTGAGTCCTAATTTATTTTTTTTTTTCTTGGCCAGGGATGGGTTTGAACCCACCACCTCTGGCATATGGGACTGGCGCCCTACTCCTTGAGCCACAGGCACCACCCGAGTCCTAATGTATTTTTAAAATTCTTTTACTTATGTAGCATCTGCATTTATTCAAATGACATTAAAAGTTATGTATAAGAATTAAAAAATATTCAGATAAAATTCTCAAGAGTCTGGATCAATGTACAGACTTGAGACCCTTTCTTATGGCTGACTATATGCCACTGGTCATGGGTCCTCAGAGCCCAGGGTCTTTTCCTCTTTTCTTCCTGCTCCTGACCAGTTAGATGACTGTTTTCTTCACCTTATATCTGGGTGGACAATATACATAGGTTAGTTAATGAGATGTGAGCAAAAGAGTTATGTGAGACTTTGGAGAATGTTCTTAAAAAGAAAAAAGCCTGTCCTTTTATCTCTTTCTCTATCTTGCTAACTAGACATTGAACATGATGACTGGAGCTTTAATGTCTACCTTGGAACATGAGGACAGGGGTGCATCTTTGGCGTATTAGAGTAATGAGCTATAAGGAGCCTGGATCTTCAAAGTCTTTTTAGAATGGAGTCTCTCCCCTAGCCTTGGATTGTTTATCTCTGAACATCTATTACAAGGTAGAGGGAAAAAATGTGTATATTTATTAAGTCTTATCATTTTGGAGATTTTTGTCACTTACAGCTGAACTCAATTATAGCTCATACATGCCCCATGAAGGACACAATAGCCTTTCCTTGACCTTGGGCCTCATGATCTACCATGGACCTGATAGGACCCTAAGCTACCCATTGATGGGCCCAGCATTCAAGCCAAGAGTTCACTTATCACCCTAAAAATGCCATTACATGAAAGATAAATGGGTAAGCCAAGGGGTATGGTTTTAAGGGATCCAGGGATTACACATACATGGTGCCTGAAATCCCATCTTTATACATTAACTAATAAAATACACAGCTGTGAGATTCCTACTTAAATACAAGTGATTCTAGGTAGGGGTAATAAATTATCATAACTTATTAATATTACTCTTGCATATGCACAAAGCCATTTCTCTTAGAGACTGGATTGGAGAATTTTCAAGATGAATAAGATCTTGAGGAATCATTTAGCCCAATTGTTTCAAGCTGTGATCCAGGAAGCCCTTTTCCTTGATGGGACCCTGGGGGCTGCCACTTATGAGAGGTGAACAAGGGGAGAAGGGAGTGCACAGGGCCCTCTTTTGTTTTGAAACCAGAGTTTTGCTGTTGAAAGGATTAAAAGACCATACCTCTCTCTTACTTTATAGGTTAAAAATCCAAGGTTTCCAATAGGTTAATCAAGCTGGATTTCAGACAGCCATTGAGTGGCAGAGCCGGACCTAGAATTCAGGTTTCTCGTTCTTGGGCCTTTCCACAATTCCATACTTCCTTAGGTTATCTCACACCTGCATTAAGAAGCTGAGATGGCGAGACTCAAGACAGGTACGTTTTTGTGGGCAGAGAGTAAGGGGGACAGACTCTGATCTGGGTTTCAGTGAGGAGTCATGGCCCACAGACAGTCCTGGGCATTTGGTAGGGTCGGGTGTTGATGGGGGTGACAGAGGACGCCTGACCAATGGCACTAATTTGTTGAATCTCAACAGTTGTAAAATTTCTTCCCCTCTCTAAGACCACAGTAAATAATGCTGTTTACCTTAGGGCTACAACTTCATAGTATACTAAAGGCCTTTACAGTTTTACTTTGATCTTTCTGTCCCTACTCTGAAGGACAGGTATTACATTTCCAGTTTACATGTAAGGAAACCAGTGCATTAGAGAAGGTAGGTGTCTTTCCTGAACTCACAGACCTGGGATTTAAAGCACATCTCTTCCTGAAACCCCTTCTTGAGGTCTTTCCCACTCTCCTGAAGCACCTCCTATGCTCCAGAACACTGTCAGCCACTTTCTTTTGCTTTGTCACAGTGTCTGCAGCCACACACCAAGGTGTTTAGACAAAAAAAAAAATCTGTCCATACTTATGAATTGGTTGACCTGTTGCCTGGCTTCTTACTTTTACTAGGAGCTTGGTGATTATAGTCATAAGTGCTAGCACCTGTTGCGACAACATAAATGATCACATGAGACATGGATTGACAGTACAAGCTGCAAGAGATGAGGCTAACCATAGGTACAGGATAGCCCCAAACACTTCTCGCAGAGTCCTTTTATTGAGAAGATACATAATGGGCAGAAAGATTACTAAGCAAAGACATGTAGGGGCTGTGTGCTCAGGGAGCATGTGCTTTCAGGGGCTACGTGCTCAAGAAAATGATCTCATATGGGTGAACAAAAGGTGGTAAAAAGTTATGTACTCAAGGAAATGATTTCCAAAAAGACTACATGCAATTTTCTCCCACCAATCCTTCAAGAAACTGCCATAAAATGCTTGATGTTTAACATCAGCCTTACTGCCACAGGACTAATCTTTGCTCCTCTGCGAGTACTGAGTTTCTTGGTGGGTTGCCTCCAAGTGATAAGAGATTTCCAGGCTTTCCAGGAGAATGTCTTATTCTCAGTAATTCCTCAGATGAGTTTTGAGATTGTTACTGTTGTAGTAAATATGACGTTCAATCCTTTACATATTACTGTAAATATGTTCAATCCTCCACAAGCACCAGTAACTGTGTGTGTGTGTGTGTGTGTGTGTGTGTGAGAGAGAGAGAGAGAGAGAGAGAGATGTGGTGTGGGGGTGGGCAGGAGGCAGGGACATGGGTGGTTCTGTACATGGTACTGAACCTACATTTCCAGGGTGTTGGAAGAGCCCATTTCCTCACTCTCTTGTTTCTCTGCCATCAACACTATTAATCATACTAACAGCATTCCACTGAAAGGAGGAGAGGGGAAAATAAGTGGAAGGGGCAGGGCACAGTGGCTCACACCTGTAATGCTAGCAATCTAGGAGGCCAAGGTGGGTAGATCACTTGAGCTCAGTAGTTTGAGACTAGCCTGAGCAAGAGTGAGACCCTGTCTCTACTAAATATAGAAAAACTAGTCAAGCATTGTGGTAGGCATCTGTAGTCCCAGCTACTCTTGAGGCTGAGGTAAGAAGGATTGCTTGAGCCAGTAGTGTGAGGTTGCTGTGGGCTGTGACACTACAGCAATCTATTGTGGCACAGAGTGAGACTCAAAGAAAAAAAAAGTGGAAGAAAGTGCTGCTCCTGTTGGTGGAGGACACGGGGCTGACTCTCTAACATCTGTTCCATCTCCATCTGGGTAGCAGCCAAATGGTTTCTGGAATTACCCCCAGCTCCTGAGGAGGCTCTGAGCAGACTAAGTCAACCAAGACGACATCAGTCCCTTGGCAGTGAGTGGCTTAGATTTCCAGCGTAAACCAGTCAGAGGTGGTATCCCTTTGGGTTACTACTAGTGGTCCCAGGTTAAAGGAGAGTCTCTCTCTATCACTATTGTCTGAGTCACTGCTGGCAGCTGACAGAGAAAGGGGTCTATACTGTCATCTTCATGTTCACTTCAAGGATGAATGAACATGTGCTAGTGTGTCAGTTAGTCAGTTATGAGTAATGGATTAACATGTTCTACTTCATCCTCACATACACAATGCCTAAACATGGGGGAATTCTTTTTGCAGTGACTCTTTAGGTCAGTGGGATGGAACTGTTACATGGCTCTGTATATCACAAAACCCAGACCAGGAGTTAGCAAAATGGCCCAAGTTCTGACTCTGGCCACATCCATTCATCTCTCTACTGTTTATGCTGTCCCACACAATGAACTTGGAAGTTGCAACAGAAGCTATATGGCCCAGAAAGTCTACAATGTTCACCATCTGACACTTTCAGAAAGTGTGCTGATTGCTGGTGTTCACCACTGTCTAATAGGCCTATAAGCAATGACAATTTAGGTACAACCACAACACAGCAGGGCTAGGCAGCATATTGATGACTATACTTGTAGACAATGACCCAGAGTGTCTAGGCAGAATACATCAATCTTGTATTGTAGCTGTTCTTGTTGTAGTTCATACATAAGTATTGATATAGTTGTGTGGCAAGAAATTTTCTGTAAAAGAAATACTATTCCCACTAATTTCTATTATAAAATCATCTATGCATTCCTTCACAAAACCATTCTCCACTAGATTGCATTGAAAACATTTGAGGATGTGGTTAAGATGATGGCTACCTGTATATTTCTTCACAGTGCTCTGGGTGTAGTTCTTACGGACATAACCTTTATTATAGTAAAAGATGACACTTCAGGTTAAATTCTTCTCCATCAAGAACACTATGATTTAAGTGAAAGCTATCAAAGCCTTTTCCAAGGGCAGAAATTTTTAAAGGGAGAGGAAAGACAGTATTATTTTGACAGGAACTTGTGGAGCAGAAGGAGCCCCACAGAGTGGCAAAAAGAGTGTACCCAAAAGAAACTCTGCCAAATGCCCGATTTTGCAGTGTATCAGCCCTAACCATGCATAACCTATTTCCATGACTCACAGATGAATTGAATCATGAGGCACTTAATATGGTGACAGGTTTTATGAATTAGGAATCATATTTGTCTACTCCCTTTCTGCTCTCCTAGAAGGAGGCAGAGAATTAATCCTCAAGTTGGTACAATAATGAAAGCTCAATGGTGGGGCTGCCTGCCTGCCTGGGTTTGTAGGGGGAGGGGTGTCAGAGCAGGGGTCTGATGCTGTCAGGGAAAAGAAAGATAAGTTGGTGTCTCCATCCTTTTTTAGTCATCACTCCCTCAAACCAGACTCCACTAGTCTGCAGATTGATGATCTAAAATGCTAATCCGATTTTATCATTCCCCTACTTAAAATCTTGCAGTGATTCCATGGATAAAGTCCCAACTTTCTGTGCTCTGTCTCCTGCTTATCCATCCAACCTTATCTCTCCAGCCACTGAGCCAACTGTCTCCTGCTGCCTGCCTTTGCCCATATTGCTCCTTCTGCCTGAAATACCTCATCAACCTTCTTTACTTGGCTGACTGTCCTTACCTATCATAGTTCAGGTCAAACGCTGCCTCCTCTGGAAACCTTCCTTGCCATTCCACCCCCTGACACTGCCCTCCCTATTATTCCCAATTTGGGTTAGGGGAATCCTAATCCTACTATGGCATATTTTCTGTCTTTCTCATGTTACCATAAACTCCTTTAAGGGCACAAGACTCTGAATGACTGAACTTCATTTCTCTAGCATATCAAACATTCCAGCCATGTCTACCAAATGCATGGCACTTTTTGAACTTAGGACAGTGGTTAAATGACATGCTTTGCTCGGCCATAACGTTAGTATTGGAAACATCCCTCAGTGCTTTAGAAGTGGACCATCATAGTGGGACACTAATACATTACTCTTTTCAGGTACCTGAGGAACATTAAACATATTGAAGCAGTTTATATTTATAGGGCATTCTTTTGAAAGTCTCAGAATTATAGAGACCACAAACAAAATGTGTCTAGGGGCCTGCACTGACTTGAAAGTTAAAAAAATTTTCTTAGCTGAACTCACCAGGGCTCTTCCTTGAAGAGCAGAGCCTGATCCACGTGATTTTATCCCAGGGTGGCCTTTAAGAGAAGAAAAGGTGATTCAGGGTCCACTTTGTCCACCTTGCCATCTAAATGTGTCCTGAATACCCCTTTTTTTGAAAGAAGAGTTTTACTTTGTTGCCCTGAATATTGCTGTGGTGTCAAACCCTTGGGGCTCAAGCAATCCTCCTGCCTCAGCCTCCCGAGTAGCTGGGACTACTGGCTACAATACCTGGTTAGTTTTTCTGTTTTTAGTAGATATAGGTCTCATTTGTGTTGAGGCTAGTCTCAAACTCCTGAGCTCAGGTGATCCACCCACCTTGGCCTCCCAGAGTGCTACAGTTATAGTATGACTCACCAAGCCCAGCCTGAGTATCCTTATTACACACAGTGATGGTGTTTCTGGCAATCTGTGGGAGCATGGCATACCTGAGGTGGAATGGAATCTTTGTGCACTGTGATGTTTTGGTTTGGCTTATGGATTAATAATAATAATACCAGTAACATCTCTACCCTTTGAAATAAATGGGATAAATTGGAATAAGTACAAGAGAGGAATATCAGGGAGTGGCATTGAGACAGAAGGAGGATGCTTCTCAGTTTGGGGATGTGAAGACCAAGAGGTGATGTCATATCCATGTTCACAACTCATACCTCGTAAGGGACCCAAACAAAGAAAGGGTTTAAATGATAGTTCTATTATGTACTAATGCTTCATAAAAACAAGACTGATAAAGTAGAGTCTAGTTTTTACAGTTGACCCTGCAATGTCAAACTCTAGCTTTCTGGATTATGAAGTTATAACTGGGGCATTTCTGAACACTTGGCAGCAGAACACTATCATCACAAAGTGTCTCAAAGCCAGGAATCAGCCTCTTGAAGGCCTGACTTGTTAGCACAAAAGTAAGTAAAGAGACACAAAGACAGCATGTACTTATCACATATTCCTTGAACACATGGGTGAAATGTCACTTGTATAATTTGTAGGTTGCAGTTGTTCTGTATGATATAAAAACAAGCTTTCTAAACTGATAGAAATTTCTATCAGTTTTTTTAAAAACAAAGTATTTCCATATTAGATTGAAGAGAATTCTCATTGCATAAGTAATGCCCATCAGTTATCAGTAATTTAGCAGACTGTGCCAGCGTTGACATTTGTTCTCAGCTTAATTTTGTGTGAGTCTGTGTTTTAAACAATGCTGCAGCTGTCCCCATTCCTGGCAATCAGGATATAAAAATGGTGTTCACTGAATCTAGTATAGTGATCAGTTATCCATGTATTTACTCTTTTGTTTGCAAGGCCTTCTGAGTGTTTGCTGCAATTCTATAATCAGAATATAAATTTGGCTTAAAATGGAACCTAGCTCTATGTTGATAGCAACAACATACCTTCATGTTTCAAAATCTTAGGACTCTGACTCTATCATAGATGCTTTGTGAGCTGTTTGTCTTGTGTGTTAAAGATACTTCTTTAACTTGATATGAAGATAGTCAGATTTAAAACACCATTAGGATTAGAAGAGCAGCATTAGCAGAGATGCACTAGAATATTGCTGATCATTTGCAGAGTATTGAATGACCAAAATAACATACTATATAAAGTACTGCTGCAAAGTTCTAGCTGTGTCTAGTGTCAACATCAATCTCATTCACTGCTTATTCATGCATGTGACCTGGCTGCTGAGGAGAGTAAGTACATCATCAGTGGAGAGTACATACCTTTGGAGCTATTATTGCCCCCCAGCGGTTTTGGCTCTTGGCTTGGTAGACATTTTGCTATTAGGTTAGCCAGTTAATGTTAGTGTTAGCTAGGGTGGGGACCAATTCTTTATTAGGTCATGGCAAGTCTGAATAAAACATCTATTAAAACATTTAGATTTAGAAACAGAGGACCAGCCAGGAACAATAGCTCATACCTATAATCCTAGCATTTTGGGACACCAACATGGGAGGATTGCTTGAAGCCAGGAGTTTAAGACCACTCTGAGCAAGAGTGAGACCCCTTCTTTAACAAAAATAGAAAAAATAAGATAGATGTGGTAGCACATGCTTGAGAGCCTGAGGCAGGGGGACTGCTGGAGCCCAGGAATTTGAGGTTCTGGTGAGCTATGATGATGCCACTGCATTCTAGCTGGGGTGGTGACAGAATGAGACTGTGTCTAAAAAAAAAAAAAAAAAAAAAAAAGAACTACAAAACTAGGAGATGGCACCTGTGGCTCAGTCAGTAAGGCGCCAGCCCCATATACTGAGGGAGGCCAGTTTAAACCCAGCCCCGGCTGTACTGCAACAAAAAAATAGCTGGGCGTTGTAGTGGGTGCCTGTGGTCCCAGCTACTCAGGAGGCTGAGGCAAATCAGAATCACCTAAGCCCAGGAGTTGGAGATTGCTGTGAGCTGTGTAACACCACAGCACTCTACCAAGGGCGATAAAGTGAGACTCTGTCTCTACAAAAAAAAAAAAAAAAAAGAACTACAAAACTACCAGAAATCAAATAACAACATGGGAGTAGTAAGTTCTTACCTGTCAATAATAACATTGAAAATAACATTGAGGCTGGGTGTGGTGGCTCCCACCTGTAACCCTAGCACCCTGGGAGGCCAACGTGGGTGGATTGCTAGAGCTCATGAGTTTGAGACCAGCCTCAGCAAAAGTGAGACCTTGTTGCTACTAAAAATAGAAAAACTGAGGCAAAGGGATCACGTGAGCCCACGATGGAGGTTTCTGTGAACTATGATGCCCTGGCACTCTACCCAGGGTGACAGCTTGAGGATCTGTCTCAAAAAAAAAAAAAAAAAAAACAGACAAGAAAAAAAAATAGAAAATAACATTGAATGAAAATAAATGGACTAAACTTTACAATAAAGAGGTACAGAATGGCTATGAAATGGAAAAAAAAAAATGAAGACCCAACTATATGTTGTCTACAAGAAGTTCACTTCATCTATTAAAAACACAGAGAGACTGAAAATAGAGGGATGGAAAAAACATTCCATGCATAACCAGAAAGGAGCAGGAGTAGATATACTTCTATAAGACAAAATAGATATCAAGACAAAAACTATAAAAAGAGTCAAATAAGATCATTATATCATGATAAAGGGCTCAATTCAGCAAGAGGATCTAAAAATCCTAAATATATATGCACCCAACATTGGAGCACCCAGATAAATAAAGAAAATATTATCAGAGTTAAAAAGAAAACTAGACCCTAATATAATAATAGTTGGAGACCTCAATGCCCTACTTTCAGCACTGGACAGCTCATCCAGATAGAAAATCAACAAAGAAACACTGGACTTCATCTGCACTATGGATCAAATGAACCTAGTAGATATTTACAGAATGTTTCATCTGTGGATTTTCCCTTAGCTCATGGCTCATTCTCAAGGATAGAACATATAGTAGGCCACAAACAAGTCTTAAAAATTAAAAAAAAAATCATATCAACTATTTCATCTGTCCACAATGGAATAAAACTAGAAATCAGTAGCAAGAGGAACATTGGAAACTATATAATCATACAGAAATAAAATAATATACTTCTGAATTATTACTGGGCCAATGAAGAGATTAAGAAGGTAATTAAAATTTTTCTTTAAACAAAGGAAAATGAAAACATAATATATGAAAACCTATGGGATACAGAAAAAGGTGTACAAAGAGGAAATAGCAATAAGTTTCTATATCAAAAAAGTAGAAAAGCTTCAAATAAACATCTGAACAATGTATTTTGGAGAATGAGAAAAACAAAAGCAAACCAAACACAAAGTTACCAGAAGAAAAGAAATAATAAAAATCAGAGCAGAGGCTCAGTGCCTATAACTCAACGGTTAGGGTGCTGGCCACATACACCAAGGCAGGTGGGTTCAAGCCTGACCCAGGGCCTGCTAAACAACTGCAGCAAATGACAGCTGCAATTCTGTCAGCTGCAGCAAATGACAACTGCAACAAAAAAAAGCCAGGTGTTGTGGTGGGCACTTGTAGTCCCAGCTACTTGGGAGGCTAAGGCAAGAGAATTGCTTAAGCCCAAGAGTTTGAGGTTGCGTGAGCTGTGATGCCATGGCATTGTGCCCAGGGTGATGTAATGAGACTCAAAAAAAAAAAAATCAGAGCAGAAATAAATGAAATTGAAGCCAAAAAACATAATACAAAAGATTATGGAGGAGTAGCGCGCCAGCCCCATATGCCGGAGGTGGCGGGTTCAAACCCAGCCCTGCCCAAAAACTGCAAAAAAAAAAAAAAAATCAGTAAAACAAAAATTTGGTGTTTTCATATATAACCACTTATTTTGCATTTCTTATTTCCCCATCTGAGAGCCCTTACTCTTTTATTATGTAGCTGAGAAACTCCCATTTATCATTTTCTTCAGTTGATTGAAATGGCAAAATACTATCTTTCTGCCTTTTCCCTACAGATGCTATTTGAAATATAAATATCATGGGAAAAAGATAGCCATATGTAAATTATCCATAAAGCAATACCTTGTAACTAATCACATATTTTCTTATTTTATTATATTGTTCCTATTACATGTAAATAAAGCAATCTTATAGAAGTTTATAATGTGAGTCCTATCAAATAAAATGTAAAGTTGAAAGAAAATTGGTATTTTGAAAAGATAAACAAAACTGATATACCTTTAGTCAGACTAAGAAAAAGAAGGGATGAATAAGAGGGGAAAATAAGAGATGAGAAAAGGAAATATTACAACTGATACTGCAGAAATTCATAGGGACATTAAATACTCCTATGAGTAACTATAGGCCAAATTATGAAGCCTATAGAAGAAATGGGTAAATTGCTAGACACATACAACCTGTCAAGATAGAACCAGGATGAAATCTAAAGTCTGAATAAACCAATAACAAGCAATGAGATAGAAGCAGTAATAAAAAATCTCCCCTCAGAGAAAACTGGGTAGCTTCACTGCTGATTTCTAGCAAACATTGAAATACCAATCCTTGAACTATTCCAAAAAATGGAGGGGGGAGGGATAGTCTCAAACTCATTCTATAAGGCGTATGTCACCCTGATACCAAAGACACAACACAAAAAGAATACTATAGGACAATGTCTCTGATGAACATAGATGCAAAAATCCTCCACGAAATACTAGCAAAGCAAATTCTACAATACTTTAAGAAGATTGTTCATCATGAACAATCATGAAATGGGATTCATCCCATGGAAGCAATGATGACAACACACACAAATCAATCGTGATACATCATATCAACAGAATGAAAGGCAAATTATATGATTGCTCATCATGAACAATCATGAAATGGGATTCATCCCATGGAAGCAATGATGACAACACACACAAATCAATCATAATACACCATATCAACAGAATGAAAGGCAAATTATATGATTGCTCATCATGAACAATCATGAAATGGGATTCATCCCATGGAAGCAATGATGACAACACACACAAATCAATCATGATACAGCATATCAACAGAATGAAAGGCAAATTATATGATCATTTTCAATTGATGCTGGAAAAGCATTTGGTAAAATTCAACATCCCTTCATAACTTTCAAAAAACTGGGTATAGAAGAAACACCCCTTAACACAGTAATAGCCATATATGACAAATCTGCACTATACCAAATGCGGAAAAACTGACAGCCTTTCCTCGAAGATCTGAAACAAAACGAGGATGCCCACTTTCCCCACTGTTATTCAACATAGTACTGGAAGTTCTAGCTATAGCCATTAGAAAAGAAAAAGAAGGAGGGGAGGGAGGAGGATGAGTGGAGAGTGAGTAATTGGTGGGATCACACCTACGGTGCATCTTACAAGGGTACATGTGAAATTTACTAGGTGTAGAATATAAATGTCTTAACACAATAACTAAGAAAATCCCCTGAAGGCTATGTTAACCAGTTTGATGAAAACATTTCAAATTGTATATAAAAACCAGCACATTGTACCCCATGATTGCATTAATGTATACAGCTATGATTTAATTAAAAAAAAAAACAATAAGAAAGAAAATAAAAAGAAATATAAGGGCATCCAGACTGGAAAGGAAGAAGTCAAATTATCCTTTTGTGAACAATATAATCTTATATCTAGAAAAACCTAAAGACGCCACAAAAAAAAAACTATTAGAACTGATAAACAAATTCAGAAAAGTTGCAGGATATAAAATCAACATACAAAAATCAATAGCATTTCTATATGCCAATAACAAATGATCTGAAAAAGAAACAAAGTAATCCCATTTATAGTAGCCATAGTAAAATATAATATCTAGGAATAAACTTAAGTGAAGAAATGAAAGAGCTATATAATGAAAACTATAAAACATTGATGAAGTAAATTGAAGAGGACACACAAAAAATGGAAAGATATTTCATGCTTATGGATTGGAAGAATTAATACTGTTAAAATGTCCATACTCCTGAAAGCAATCCACCAATTTCATGCAATCCCCATAAAAATACCAATGACATTCTTCACAGAAACGGAAAAAATAACCTTGAAATTTATATGGAACCACGAAAGACCCAGAATAGCCAAAGACATCTTGAGGAAAAACAACAAAACTGAAGGAATCATATTATTTGACTTCAAATATACTCTAGAGCTATAGTGACCAAATCAGCATGGCATTGGCATAAAAACAGACACAGAGACCAATGGAATGGAATAGAGAACCCAGAAATAAATCTACCTATGTATATTGAAATTGTTTTCAATGAAGAACATACATAGGGGCAAGGACAGTCTCTTCAATAAGTGGTGCTTGGAAAACTGAATATCTATATGCAGAAAAATCAAACTAGACTCTTATCTCTTACTGTGTACAAAAATTAAATCAAAGTACATTAAAAACTTAACTCTAAGACCTAAAAGTATGAAACTATACAAAAACTAAATCAAAACCATGAAACTACTAGCAGAAAACGTTAAAGAAATGCTCCAGGACATCAATTGGTCTGAGCAATGATTTCTTGAGTAATACTCCAACTGAAGCAAAATTGCACAAATGAGATTACTTGAAGCTAAAAAACTTCTGTGCAGCAAAGGAAAGATTAAAGAAAGTGAAGCAACAACCCACAGAATGGGAGAAAATATATGGAAAACTGCTCATCTGACAAGGGATTTATAACCAGAGTATATAAGAAGCTCAAACAACTTACTAGGAAAAAAAAAAACAAATAATCTGATTTTAAAATTAGCAAAAGGTAAGAATAGACATTTCTCAAAGAAGACATACAAATGGCCAACAGGTATAGAAAAAATGTTAGCATCATTAGTCATTAGAAATGCAAATCAAAACTACAAAGAGATATCATCTCATCCTTGTTAAAATAACTTTTATCCAAAAGATAGGCAATAAGGAATGATGGCAAGGATGTGGAGAAAGGGGAACCCTCATACGCTGTTCGTGAGAATGAGCAAACACTATGGAGAACAGTATGGAGGTTCCTCAAAAAAAAACCAAAAAACAATATTGAGCAAACACTATGGAGAACAGTATGAAGTTCCAAAAATAGAACTACCATATCCTAGGACTCCCACTGTTGAGTATATGTCCAAAAGAAAAGGTATCAGTATATCAAAAAGATACCTGTACTCCCATGTTTATTGCAGCACTATTCATAATAGCCAAGATTTGGAATCAGCCTAGGGTCCATCATTGGATAAATGGACATACATATAATGGACTGTTTTCCAGCCATAAAAACCTCCAAATCTTGTCATTTGCAGCAACACGGATGGATCTGGAGAATATTATGTTAAGTGAAATAAATCAAGCACAGAAAGACAAATCTCGCATGTTTTCACTCATATGTGGGAGCTAACTATTAAAATAATTGATCTAATGGAGATATTAGAGTAGAATGCTATTTACCAGAGACTGGGAAGGGAAGCCAGGAGGGAAGGGATAAAGTGAGAATGGTTAATGGGTGCAAAAATATTGCTAGTTAGATAGAATGAATAATATTTGGTAGCACAACAAAGTCACAAGTCATAAGTTATGATATGCTTTAAAATAACTAAAAGAGTAGAGTTGGAATGTTCCTAACACAAAGAAATGATAAATGCTTGAGGGGATGGATATCTCAATTACTTTGATTTGATTGTTACATGTTGTATGCTTGTATCAAAATACCACATGTACCCTACAAATATATACAACTATTTTGTACCCATAATAATTAAAAAATTTTGACTGGATGTCAAATGCCTGTGATCCTAGCACTCTGTGAGGACGAGACAGGAGGATCACTTGAACTCAGGAGTTGGAGACCAACCCGAGCAAGAGTGAGACCTCATTTCTACTAAAAATAGAAAAATTAGCTGGGCTCTATGGTGGGCACCTGTAGTTCTAGCTACTCAGCAGGCTCAGATGGGAGGATTGCTTGAACCCAGGAGTTTGAAGTTGCAATGGGTTAGGCTGATGCCACTGCACTCCACCCTGGAGTAACAGAATGACAGCATCCTGTCTCAAAAAAAAAAAAAATCATTTACCCTTATGGAACAATATTTGGCAGTAGTCACAAGAGCTGCACATATGTATGCTCTCTGGCCCAGCAATTTCATTTCTAAATACAGATACCTACTAGATATGCAGGCTTATGTTCACCAAAAACTTGCCCTGGAAAGGTCATGGTGGCAACTACTCAGATGTCTGTGTCTATCAGCTGTAGAATGGATAGATAAGTTGTGTTATAGTCATATGATGGCATACTATATAGCAGTAAGATTGGACAGCTGTAACGAGGCACAAGTTATTAGTGTTCTATTGTTCTATTGCTGTGGAACACATTACCACAAACTTAGGGGCTTAAAGCAACATACACTGAGGAGCTCACAGTTGTGTAGGTCTGAAATCTGGACATGGTGTAGCATAACTGGGTCTTCTAGTGAGGGCCCTAACCACTGAAATCAAGGTAAAGGAAGCTGGAGCTCAAAATCTTCCTTGACATTCATTCAGGTTTTGGGAAAAATTCAAGGTCTTTTGTGATTGGAGGAGTGAGGGCCCCTATTTCTTTGCTAGCTACCAACTAGGAGCAAACTCTCAGCTCCTAGAAGTCTCTGCATTCTTTGCCTTGTAGTCTCTTCTGTCTTCAGAGTCAACAATAAAGAATTTCTCTCAGATCAATCCTTGTTATGATTTGAATCTTTCACCAGGGAGAGTCCAGTCCCTTATAAGGGCTCAGCGACTAGTACCCACTGAGGATAATTTCCATGTTAAGGCAAACTGATTTAGGGCAATTTCATCTGCAAATCCCTTCACAGTAGTATCTAGATTAGCATTTAGTCGAATAACAGGGAGAATGTCTGTAAAAGAAAGGGTGAGGGATCTTGGGGGTAATCTTGTAATCCTGCTCAGCACACACAACAACATGGATGAATCTCACAACAGTTTTGAAGAAAAGAAGGCACACACAAAGAATGTATAATTTCATTTACATAAAACACAAGAACAAGAAGCACTGATCTTTGGGGTGATTATTTTTGAGTACATAGTAACTGGACAGGAGCAAAGGGAATTCGTGAGGGGCTGATAATGTTTTTGTTTTTTGATCTGTGTGCTGGTTGCATGAGTGTGTACAGCTTATGAAAACTCAGCAAGCCGAGCTTTTATGATTCATGTACTTTTCTGTAAATGTGTTACACTGCAATTAAATGTCCTTAGGATAATTTGGATTTATTACTTAAAAACAGATTTGGTTTTCCAAAGAAGCATGCATCTGAAAACAATATGAGAATGAGTACCTGGTAGGGGTGGAGAATACATGGTAATAGAAGTGAGAGTGCCTTCGCTGTAGTGAAGATGATAGTACCTCACAAACTTGACACTTGAACACCAACTAGGTGAAAAATTAGTACTGTTAACTTGGAACCTGTGTGCAAAACTTGCTACATAATTTATGCGCCCCAAGGCGAAGGGAAATGCAGATCCCCTTGTTCAAAAATTTGCAGACAGCAAGAATGGAGCATTAAGCCAAAAATGATGGTGGTAGTGGGTACAAATAAACAGGTCATGCTCCCATGAAGCCAGCCTGCCTGGATGTATGGGAAAGAGAATCACCTCTCAGAATCCAAAGACTTCTTGGTAGATGAGTTCCTTTGGGTAACTAGTGCTTTGGTCCTTTCAACTATAAAATGGGCTATGGCAGAGACTAGGAGGTGGCAATTCATTAATATATTCTAGGGAAGAATTTTTCAATATGTAAGGCCAAACAAATGTGGAGATTATCATCATAGTCTAAATTATTATTAGTTTTTAATTGGTTAAAAAGCCTACTGGTGATCTTGCAGATAAATACACAAACTCTTTGTAGATAGTACAGTTCACTTCTGCTTTCTGAATTAACACAAATCCCAAATTTTTGGTAGAACCCTAACCATGAGATTTTATTCTGTGATCTTTCCAGTCCAAAGAGGATATTGCAGTCTAGACTCTTCTCTGTCAAAGTTCTTAATCCTGCTGAGATGAAATCTGAATTTTTGTCAAGTTCCAAGTTGAATCCCAGGCCTGACTCTAAAACTTCCCAGCGTGTACTGGTAAGGGGTGCCTTCAAATCAGCCAGGCAAGACTGGGTGATGAATGCTGCAGGCACGTGACTCCCAGTCTCCTAGAGACTCTGAGGTGCCAGGATGACAGTGCTG
The DNA here is from genome assembly GCA_963573935.1 of Arctocebus calabarensis. NCBI lineage: Eukaryota > Metazoa > Chordata > Mammalia > Primates > Lorisidae > Arctocebus > Arctocebus calabarensis. Next base: position 10,968 of record CAUYON010064295.1, on the reverse strand, counting down.
TCGCTTGGCTTGCAGGCTGGGGGTGGGGAGTGGGGATGGCATTTCAGGATAAGGATTTCTGAAGAGGCACGGCATTGGCATTACATTTCTTTGATTATTTCCCCCAGCATGCAATCTGAAGCACAGATCTTTCCGGATGTAATGACTTATTAAAGCTTTTGGGGACCATGGTACCCGAAGGCTGCCGGCTGCCTGACCTAAGATTTATGAGTGGTTCCAAGAATAAGACAAAGTCCCAGCGTCTCAGTGACAACAGGGTCTTTGACTAAGGGCCACAAACTGCAAATGGAGAGGAGAAAAGGCCTCCGGAGGGAGCGGACTGCCCCTGAATTTCTTCCCTGCCGGAGTTGGCCATCAGCATGCAGGCGCAGCGCGCGCCGTCCTTGAAGGGCTGCCCAGCTGACCTTGCTCGGCTTTCTCCGGAGAAATCTCTAGGAGAACGCGAGGACGCGGCCACCGCGGTGACTCAGTGCCCTGCGAGCCGCATGCAAAAGCTCCTCTCTCTAGCAAGCCCAGCTCCGCAGCCGCAGCTTCCCTTTCCTGCTCTTTTTTAATTCCACGACTCAAACCCCGCGTTTTCCTCTCTACCCCTCCCCCTCTTCCCTGCTCGCCTGTCATTTAGCCAGACTGTACTCTTGTTTTGTCGCCCCCCGCCCCATCCGCAGAACTGAAGGCCAGCCTTCGCAATCCCTCCCTGCCTGCTAAGGCATCAGACGTGGTCTGCTCCCGGCAGGGCACTGCGCGCTGGGCTACAGCGATCCGAAGCCGGACTGGAGGGAGCGGTGCGCAGCGCTGGGGCGCACCCGCCGACGGAACCCGAGCCCTGCTCCCTATTGGCCGCCACCTCGGCGGGTGGGGCGGCCTCCGGCTCGTGGCACCTGGCGTCGCCCCTCGGTGGGGAAATCGGCAGCTGCTGGGCATGGGCGCCTGGAGGTAAAGGCATCCAGAGGGAAGGCCCGGGGCCCGGGCGGAGCTCCAGCCCGGTCCTGCTCGCTTCCCCAGTGCCTGCGAAGATCAGATGCCCCCAGCTCCGGCCACGCCAGCCGGAAACTTTGTCCTGCAAAGACCTCCACTGCCTGACCGCACCGTGCGGCGCCTGGTCGGCCGAGCGCCCTCCGGAGCCCTGCAATCCTGCGCGCGATTGCCTGGTCGCCCGGTACCCGGCGACTTCGGCGCCCTGCCGCCAGGATGCGCTACGCGGACCCCTCGGCCAATCGCGATTTGTTGGGGAACCGAACTTTGCTTTTCATCTTCATCTGCGCCTTCGCCTTGGTGACCTTGCTGCAACAGATTCTCTATGGCAGGAACTACATCAAGAGGTAAGAAAGTCCGAGGGATGAACGGAGCCGGTGGGCAAGCCTCTAGGCAGCGGTCTCAGCGTCTCTAGGGTGAGTGACCGTGGATTCTGCACTTATCACCAAGCACTGCCGCGTTAGGCAATGGTCATGGCGCTTGGAAGCGCATCTCTGCTCCCAGCCAGAGAAGAGCGCCTGCCCAGCGCCAGCTGGAGGGCCCCCGACAACTTTGTTCTGCTGTGAAAAATGGGAGACGGGTTAGAATTCCAAGCAGCGGAGCCAGCGGTACATCCATTTGAATCCCCAGAGAGGCCGCAGGGATGTCTGTGCCCCAAACCTACAGTTCTGTGGTTGGACCCTTGGAGGTGGAGGGCTCAAAATAGGTAGAATTTTGTGTTGTCGTTTCTTAACCTTGGGATTCCTGAACTTTTTGTAGGGAACCTTGGGAAGAAAAGCATTTTCCCCCCAGCAGCGTCGAGTTAGGTGAAGGTGGTAGTGGGCTGTGGCGGTAGGGACAGTGGGCAGTGGATTCTTACAATCCCGTAGCCACTGGATCTGTGAATTTCGAAACTCGATTCCTTCTGAAACACAAGGGTTTTCTTCTCATCCTTAGCGCAAAAGATCAGAGCTGCAGCAGAAGTTAACCCCTACTCCACCCCCATCCACAGGCGAACTCCTTTAAGAGAAAGAGTAGAAGGAGGTATCATTCAGAAATTTAATTTGGGTATAGCCTAGGTCTTTTTGTTTGCGGAAGATACCCGAAATGCCAGCCGCTTCCTTCTGCAGGCTCTGCTGGCTTAGGAGAAATTCTTCAGGTTACTCTGCCTGGTTTGGGAGATTGGGGAGCTCTGTTTTCGGGTGTCCCCTTATCTCTTCTTATAGGAGTCTCTCTTGGAAAGAACCCCTTCTCCTTTCTGCTGTCTTTTTCCTTTGCCTTCTCCTTAGGATTACTGCCCCTCCTCCCAGACTGATAGCCACAGAAATGCCTTTTTAGTTGTGTAAGCATGCCATCCTCTCTCAACTTCCAAATCATGACACAGTTGTTCTCTTCTCATCCTTTGGGTTCTCCATCAGTCATGTGTGCTCCCAATCTGGGCTGCCCACGAGGGTGGGAGGTGAGGATTGCTGTTGGGTATCTGGCTCCAGGAGGAAAGCCAAACAATTAGGCTATTTCCCATCCTTGGAACTCCCCCAGATTTAAGGAGGATGAGGCACCTTGTCCAGAACATTTGCTTCCAGCCAGTCCTTTAAGAGAAAGAGTAGAAGGAGATGTCACTCAGAAATTTAATTTGGGCACAGCCTAGGTCTTTTTGTTTGTGGAAGATACCCAAAATGCCAGCTGCTTCCTTCTCAGGACCTTCCCAGAGAGCCTTCTTCCTTGGTTGGTGGCAGCTCATGAGCTCTGTATCGTGCTGGTGGCTTTAAAGGACATTTTCAGAGTCTCCTGGCTTATTGGATCTGATTGGGCCTGCCTCCTCTTTTGTTTACTGTCACCCCCAAAATGAACTTGTGCAAGGTCAGGTGGGTCCCCAAATGGCCTGCTGCATCCTTGCAGGCACATCCCCGGCTACTGTATTGACATTTGCTCTTCAGCAAGGTGGCTGTGGATTTCAGTCCCCTGATGACATCTTCCCAAAGTTGCTGGAGCTGCCAGGATTCCTTCTTTCTTCTCAACAGTGGGAGAGTATCAGTGCCCACGCCAGCCTGCTTGTCCTGGAGAGCCCTTCCTGGTCTTGGGAGGTTAAGCTAGCTGCCCAGAGTTCAGCAGGCATGGAAGGGGGCCCATCCTCCCCTGACTCTGATAGACCCTGACCCCTAAATCACATGAATGCCACCTTGCAGGGTTACTCCACTGAAGAAAGCAAATCGTGTGTGTCCAGTCCTAAAAGGATACCTTGGGGTCTATAGAGGAGATGGGGAGGTGCTCAGAGTCTTGAAGTCCATTTGGGCAACAAAATGGCCATGAATGAGATAGGAAGTTAGCGTTAAACTGTCTGGGAAGAGAGGTACTGATGGGTCAGAGATGTTTGGGTAGACTTCCCCGAGGAAGTTGAACTTGAGAGAGCCTTGAAGGAAGCATACGATCTGGAGAGGGAAGGGGACATGCATGTGTAGAACAAGGACAGGAGCACAGGAACAGAGATGCAGGCCGCACTGCCTCCTCTGACCTCTCCTGCCACTGACCCTGCTTCAGCTGTAGCACTTGACTTAATCATTTGTCAGTTCACCGGGGTGGTGGCCCTTATCCCAAACGACCACATCAACTGCACTCCTAGCACCCACTTACTTATCTTACTACCTATACGTATGGTAACTGTAATGAACCAACTCGCTGTGATTTGTTTCCTGTCTAGCACAGGACCAGTGTTCCCCAAGTAGAGGTCCTGTGAGGGCCTGCATCAGAATCACCCAGAGGGCATCAAAACAGACTCTCTGGGGGTGCAGTCTAGCACCCTGCCTTTTAAACCAGCTTCCCAGGTGATCTGCCACAGGCTCCTCCTGCTGCTCTGCACCAGTGATTCTCAGTTACCCCTGTCCTTAGGCTATGTTCAGAGACATTTATAGTTGTCACCCTGGGGAGAGGAGGATGCTACTGGCATCCAGTGAGGAAAGGTCAGGGATGCTATAAAGATCTTGCAGTGCATAGTTGGCTCCCATGACAAAGGATTATCCAGTCCCGTGTCAGTGGCATTGAGGCTGAGAAAGTCTGCTGTGGACTGAAAGCACCAAACATGCTGCCAGCACCTAGGAAGTTCTCAGTGAATACTGGACACTTAATAAATGATTGAAGGGGGTACGTGTGTGTGTGTGTGTGCAGGGATTATAACTAGAAGAGACACATGAAGAACTGGATCAAACTGGGAAAAGGGGGAATGAGGGGAAGAAGAGAGTAGATGTAAGGGTGGGTCACTAGCCTCAGTGAGATACTTTGAAGATTGAGCAGGACTATTTGAATTTGGTTCATTGGGCCGAAGGGAGTCATGTTTGGTCCTTGAGCAGGGTAGTGACACGACAGCCCAGTAGGAAGGTAGGTTCTCTGGGTATTGTACAGGAAGGGTTAAAGAGGAGAAGAGGCTGGAGGTGTCTTCACAGTCCCATGAAAAGTGAGAACTTGGCTCAGGAAGCAGATCCACTTCAGTGCTAGGAGGTACCTGAAGGCTGCCATTGTCTGCTTGTGTGCTGAGCTGGCACCATGCCACCTCCTAAGGAGTTCAGGGACACAAAGATGGCAAGCTCTGGCTCTTCCAGTGAGAATTTAGTGACAGCCTACAATTAGTGGACGTGGGGAATGTGGGTCAGCATGCACTTATTTCTTTAACCCTTAGCCTCTTTGACCCTGTGCTGTGCAGTGGGCTCTTTGGAAAGACCCGCTGGGAGCAGTCAGAACTCTGAGGTCCCTCTTGAAAACACTTTTGCTGGTCAGGAGGGGAGAGGACAAGGCAGTGCGATGGCTGAGTGGGCTCAGATCTGTTGGAGAAGGTGTATACTCTGGGTGAGGAGAGAAAGACAGGAAACAAAGCTGCACAGTCTGCCCTTGATGTCCTTGGCTTCCCAGTGTCTGTTTTTAATTGAACAAATACTTAACAAAGATTTACTAGATGCTGAGCACCACTCTAAGTGCAGAGGACACAATGAGGTAGAAGACACAGCTCAGGGTCCCCTGGGAAGAGAGAAAGGCACCCAACTCATGTATAAGCTATGAGGCTTAGAGGAATGAACAAGGGCCTCCAGGGCGAAGAGGAGGAGCTGTGGCAAATCAGTGTGCTTCCAGGCACAGGGAGGCATTTGAGGGGGTGTCCAAGAAAGGGGAATGATCCACAGCACAGGCAGAGGTGGAAGGAGAGAAGGTTGGAGCAAAGATTAAAAAGTGCTGGGAGGATGTGAGTGAGTCTGCATTTCTCAGATGGCAGGGCTGTGTGACTAGGAGTATGGGGCAGCAGGCAGGGCCAGATTCTGGAGAACAAAACAGGGAACACATGAGAAGGTGCATGTCTAAAGGAGAGAGGACAAGTTTCAGCCTGGATCTGCTCAGATACTGGAAAGTGGTTTCGTGCAGCATTCAGAACTGTGGGTAGGGAAGAGCTAGCAATGTAGACATTGGAACCAACCATCAAGATCGAATTTTTCAAACTTTCATGATTGTAATACATAGCAAGAATACCTGGGGGTTTCAAACATATTAACATTCATCCTCCACTGAAACATTTTATGCAATGATACCTGGCCTTATTACAAGAAGTGCACTCTAATATTTTCTCATTTGCTTTATTAAAAATAACCTATTCTATTTTATTGTAAAAAGTACGATGGACTGAGCAGTGCCTGTGGCTTAGTGGGTAGGCCCCCATATACCGAGGGTGGCAGGTTTGAATGTAGCCCTGGGCAAACTGCAACAAAAAAAAATAGCCAGGTGTTGTGGCAGATGCCTGTAGTCCCAGCTATTTGGAAGGCTGAGGCAAGAGAATCGCCTAAGCCCAGAAGTTGAAAGGGTTGCTGTGAGCTTGTGATGCCACGGCACTCTACTGAGGGTGATAAAGTGAGACTCTGTCTCTATAAAAAATAAAATACAATGGACTAATAACCATATTAAAAAAAGTGGGGGGGGGGGGAATTCTGAAACATGGTACAATATGGATGAACCTTGAAGGCCTTGTACTAAATGAAATCAGCCAGGTACAAGAAGACAAATACTCTACGGTTCTACTAATATGAGGGACCCAGAGTAGTCCAATTCATTAAGACAGAAAGTAGAGTAGTGTTACCAGGGGATAGGGGTAGGGATGGGGAGTTATCAATAAGTTATCACATATGGGTACAGAATTTCAGTTTGGGAAAAAGAAAAATTTCTGGGTATGAATGGTGGTGATGGTAGCACAATGATGTGAATGTATTTCATACCACTGAATTCTGCACTTAAAAGGGGTTAAAATGGTAAATTGTGTGTGATGTGTGTTCTGCCACAATTAAAAAAAGGTTTAAAAAAATCTGGAAGCAATGCACTCAGTTTGATTTTCCAACCCACTGGGTTGAAATCCTTAGTTAGAGAAACATTGGTCTGTGTGATGGGGTTGGATGAAATCCCCAGGGAGGGAGCAGAGTGGAAAATGACAGTGAGTCAGGGCACCAAGGACAGCCTTAGAGAATGTTTGAATCCAAGGGGAGCTGGCTATGAAAACTGAGGCTGGAGATAGAAGTGTAAAATGAAACCAAGGGAGGAAAGGTGGGCTGTGTCATACCCTTCAGAAAGCTGGGGAGTTGGGGAGGAAGCTGAAATGTCCACTGGGTGGCAATAGATGCAGACAGTTTGGGTGAGAACATTAGGGACAGAATTCTTTCAATAGGTGAAGGAGTGAGGGGGGAAAGAGAATGTGGATAAAAGGAGCACAGATGATTGTTTTTAGGTGTCAGTTCTGAAAGAAGAAAGTGTTAAAGGAAGAATTTTCTAGACCAAAGGACATGGAATTGTTCCCTCTTCCTTTAGGCCCCCCTAGTGTCCCAAATCTTTATATAAATTCACAACCCTAGAGTGTTAAGGACTTTAGTGTTTGCATTTTAATAGAGGGGCAAGAAAAAGGATAATGCCTTTTTTTAAGTTAGAAAGGGCATTGTAAATTTTTATATTGTGGTCTTAGTCCACCTTTTTTTTCTTTTCTTTTCTTTTTTTTTTTTGAAACAGAGTCTCACTATGTCACCTCAGTAGAGTGCTGTGGTGTAACAACTCACAGCAACCTCAACTCCTGGGCCCAAGTGATTCTCCTGCCTCAGCCTCCAAAGTAACTGGGACTACAGGGACCTGCCACAATGCCTGGCCATTTTTTTTTGTTGTAGTTATCAATGTTGTTTGGCAGGCCTGGGCTGGGTTCAAACCCACCAGCCCTGGTGTATGCGGCTGGCACCCCAGCAGCGGAGCTACAGGTGCCGAGCCCTCAATCCATCTTTTAAACTTAGTCTCAGAGAAAGACCAGATAGCCATAGGTCTTGAAGTCTTCCTGTGTCTTTCAGTGGAGTTTAAAATTCTCCATGAAGGGTTGGAATGTTTTCTGTTAGATTAGCTTGAGTTGCTATAACAAATTACTGTAGATTGGGTGCTGAAGCAACCAACATTTATTTCTCACAGTCTGAAGGCTGGAAGTCCAAGATCAAGGTGCCAGCATGGTGCAGGTTCTGGTGGAGGCCTTCTTCTAGGTTCTATACAGCTGACTTCTCCTTGTATCTTCATATGGCAGAAGTCTCTAGACTGCTCTTCTGAGGGCCCCAGGCCCATTCATGAGGGCTGCCCTGTCTGACTTAATCACACCACAAAGCCCTACCTCCAAATACTATTCTATTGGGAATTAGATTTCGACACATGAATTTTGGAGAGGAGGGGGTAGTCTATACTATGTATCAATTTATTTCTAGCTACACAGTTTTTATTATTTAATAACTATGTAAAGTTGTACTATTGAGAAATTATCTTCAAATTATATTTTTTAACCATTTGTACTTGGTATATGGAAATAAATGTTTTTGTGTGTGTATTTTTATAATCAGCAACCTTGATTATGCACATAATGATGATAATTTATCTGTGGACTCTCCTGGGATTTCTATGTAGAGATTTTTCTTTCTTTTTTATAACCCTTATAACTGGCTAGGCCTTTCACTATAATGTTCACTATAAAAGTGTCACAGTGAACATCTTTGTCTTAACCTTGATTCTTTTCTTCTTTCTTTTGTTTGGACAGTTTTATTGAACTATAATTCATATACCACGAAATTCACCCATTTAAAGTATGTAATGAAATGGCTTTTAACATAGTCACACAGTTGCACATCCGTCACCTGAATCAATTTTAGGACATTTTTATTACTCCTGGAAAGAAATCATATATCCCTTAGCCACCAAGCCCAGTTCTCCCATCCCTTTTAGCTCTAGGACTGAATGAACACATTTGTCTATTTTTTGTCTCTATAGATTTGTCTGTGATGAAGATTTCATATAAATAGAATCATACCATATGCAGTCCTAGGTCATTCACATCTTTCACTAAGCATGTTTTCGTGCTTCATCCATGTTGTGTCATGTATGAATACTTCGTTTATTTTTATCACTAAATAATACTTCAGTATACAGATACACCACATTTTGTTTAGCTATTCTTCAACTCATGAACATTTGGTTTGTTCTCACTTTGAGAAAAGTGAATAACATTGCTATGAACATTTGTGTTGTTTTTGCATGGATATATGTTTTCATTTCTCTTGGGTTTATACCTGTGAGTGGAATTGTTAGGTTGTGTGATAACTCTGTTTACCATTTAAAGAATTGCCAGACTGTTTTCCAAAGTGACTACATCATTTTATATTTCCCTTGCCAGTGTATGAGGGTTCTAATTTCTTTATATCCTTGAAATACTTGTCATCTGTTTTTCTAGATAAGGATGGTCATAGCCATCCTAATGGTTTTGAGTTTACATTGCCCTCGTGACTAATGATGTGGAATATCTTTTTGTGCACTTATTGTCTATTTGTGTATCTTCTTAGGAGAAATCTCTATCGAGATCCTTTAACCTATGTTTAAATTAGATTTTTTTTTATTCCTGAGTTTTTAGAGTTCTTTATATATTTCAAATATAAGCACCTTATCAGATACACAATTTCAAAAACATATAACTCTTTCTATAGGTTGTCTGTTCACTTCTTTGAAATGAAATGTTTCTTTAAAGCATTAAAGTTTTAAATTTTGATAAACTCCAATTCATCTTTTTTTTTTGTTTATTGCTTGAGCATCAAGTGTCACATCTATCGCCTAATCCAAGATCACAAAGATTTATGCCTATGCTCTTTTCTAAGAGTTTTATAGAGTTTTTTCTAAGAGTTTTATCCTGAGTGGGGACAGTCGAGTGAGTGGGGAGCAGTTGAGGGTTAGGAACCTATGGCCTCAAGGCCACATGTGTTCCTCCAAATCCCCAAGTGCTGCCCCTCAGCTGAATCTAAACTTCATAGAACAAATCCCTTTGTTAAAAATAATTTGTTCTTCGTACTGGTTGATATATAGCTCACCTCATTTACTTAATTATTGTATTAAGACATTTATATTATATGCTTAATAGATCCATACACCCTAAATGCATTAATGTATACATGCTCTACTTCTTTTTGATTTAATAAAAAAAAGAAAAAAAAAGTGGCAAAAAAATAATTTGCTCTTCTTCCTCGTAGAAAAAAAAAGAAAAGAAAAAGAGATTTGTTCTGTAAAATTTGCATTCACTCAAAAGACCTCTATCCAAGGTCCAGAAGGCTGCATGGAGGACTTTGATCCCTTTTGAGTTAATTTTTTTGTGTATGGTGTAATTAATCCTGGTTGTAAAGGGAATGCTGAAAAAGTGTCTCATTGAGTATGTTTGCTCAGGTATGTTTGCTTTTTAGATGTCCTCTAATGGGTAAAGAAAGTTCTACAAAATGATGTCACACTTTTGACATGTGTCAGAAGTTTTGTTTTCTTTTTTAATTGTGTCTGGGTATTAATTTTATCAGGTGCGTTTTTCTACATCTATTGAATAATGTATAATTTTTCTCATTTAATTTTTTTATGTGGTAAATTATATTAATGGATGTTTAATCTATACTGTTAGGGATAAACCCAACCCATGGTCTATATTATTTGTTTTGTGTGGTATGAGGCTTTCTTGGTTATTATTTTTTATTTAGAATGCTCTGGTTTATGTTCTTTTTTCTTTTTTTTAAATTTATTTTTTATTAAGTCATTTGTACATATATCATACATACATTTACTCCATTATGGGATTCGTTGTGTTGATTATTTGTATAAATGGAGTGCTTACATGCTACTAATTAACATAGTTTTCACCTCATTTACCCAATTACAGCATTAAGGTTCATGTTCTTGAATAATATTTGCATATACTTTTCTTTCATCATACTGTCTTTGTCTGGTTTTAAAATCACCATTGCAAATGACTTGGGACTATTCCCTCTTTATCTATTCTTTTGGAGGGTTTATATGAGGTTTGAAATCATCTATTCTTTAAAAGTTTGGTAGGGTTGACCTGGATAGCAATTTATACCTAATGTTTTCCTTATGGGAAGACTTTAAGTTACTAATCAAATTCTTTAGTGACTCTGGGCAATGTATATTTTTTATTTCTTCAATTTCAATAAATTATGTTTTTTTCAGAAATTAAAAAATTTTAAGTTTATTGGCATGAAGTCTATAATATTCTCTATTTAATCTGTTACATTTATAGTTTTGCCCCATTTTTATTCCTAACATTATTTGCTTATTTCTTTTTCTATTTTTTAAATTGTCTTTGTTAAATCACCAGAGTTTGGTTTTGTTGTTTTTCTCTTGGATATTTTCTATTTCATTAATTTTTGTGCTTTGGTCTTATTCTGTCATTTTTCTTATTTTTTAAGTTCGATGCTTATCTCTTTCATTTTCAGTCTTTCTTATTCTCTAATGTAAACTTTTAAGGTTATAAAACTTTCTCCTGGCTCGGTGCCTGTGGCTCAGCGGGCTAAGGCACCAGCCACGTACACCTGAGCTGGCGGGTTTGAATCCAGCCCGGGCCCGCCAAACAACAATGACGGCTGCAACCAAAAAATGGCCAGGCGTTGTGGCGGGTGCCTGTAGTTCCAGCTACTTGGGAGGCAGAGGCAAGAGACTCGC
>CAUYON010064294.1:0-18912 GCA_963573935.1 Arctocebus calabarensis | reverse complement strand
AAAAAAAATTGGAGTCAGTGTAGGAGATATGAAATTTATCTTATTCCTACTTGAAAGAACCAACTGCAGCCTGGATGAAATTCAATTAAAAAAAGAAAAGCAGCATCAACCAACTCCCCAAAGTACAGAGCTGCACTCCTTTGCTCATTCCCCTACTTCCTGGAGGACCCTCCATTTCCATGTTCATCAAATCTGGGCCACAGAAAATCCTGCATCAGTTTCCTTTGCACTTCATTGTACCTTAAAATCATAATTTAATGAGTTGTGCCATACACAGGCATTATGTCTCATAATGTGGTGGTGGTGGAGATTGGTCTTTGAAGTCAGTTATTTTATTAAGATGTGCTTAGTCCATCATTTTCCCTCACATCATTAGGTCTTCCCTCTACAGAGGGGAGAGAGGAAAAGAGCAGAGAATAGAAGAGGAGAGGAGAGAAGAGGAGAGGAGAGGAGAGAAGGAGGAGAGAGAGCGTGTGTGTGTGAGAGAGGTCCCAGGTTTCCATCAGTCTTTCCTATTCTTAGTGAATTTCTGCTTATTCAAGAACTCCTCTCTGGGTGACTCTAAATCTCCTGGATCCAAACCTTTTACTCCCATAATTAGAGAAAAATATACATCTACTCTAAATGTAGAGAATAGCTTTGTACATCTTCTCCTCAAAATCCACACATTACAGCTAGATATATGTGTACTTAATAAATGAAACAAAACACCTGTACAACAGACGTTACGAACACGTCAACATCCCTGAGAGCCAGGTAGCCTAGCCTACCAGGAAACATGAGTTCAGTATTAACCAACCACATGCTTTTAGTACGTTTCTTCAATTTATCTGGTCTTTGCTTCCTTCTTCTGCAATAAGGGCACAGGAACTCATTTTTTTTCAAATTATATTAAGATATTATGGGTACATAATAGTTGAATATATTTGCAGAATACATGTGATGTTTCAATACAGACATACAATGTATATTAATAAAACAGGACAATGTTTCAATACAGACATACAACGTATATTAATAAATTAGGGTACTCCACATCTAAATCAATCATCATTTTTTTATGTCAGGAATATTCCAATTTTGTCCCTTAGTTATTTTAAGATACACCCTAACTTATTGTAATTATAGTCACTTTCTTTTGCTACCAAATAATGTTCATTCTATTTTACTATCTATTTTTTTGCACCCATTAACCTTGACTCCATGACATCAATTTTTTTTAAATATTTAACTCCCACATATGTGTGAGAACATGTGAGATTTGTCTTTGGGTGCTTGGCTTATTTCACTTAACATAAAGTTTTCCAACTCTATCCATGTTGTTGCAAATGGCAGGATTTGTGGCTATGTAAGATTTCATTGTGCATGTGTACCACTGTTCTTTATCCATGCATTCACTGATGGACACTTAGGTTGATTCCAAATAGTGGCTATTGCAAATAGTGCACCAATAAATATGGGGGTGCAGCTATCTCCTCAATACATTGATTTCCTTTCTTTAGAAAAGAAAGCAGTGGAATTTTTCTCACTATTTGTTGCACTAATTTACATTTCCATCAACAACATATGAGGATTCCCCTTTTACCGCATTTTTGCCAGCATTGGTTATTGCCTGTCATTTGATAAAAGCAATTTTTGGGGGCATGAGATATTTCATTGTGGTATTGATTTGTGTTTTTTTTTTTTTTGGTGACTAATGATCTTGAACATCATAGACCTATTGGACATTTGTATGTCTTATTTAAAAAAATGTCTATTCAGATCTTTGGCCCATTTTAAAATGGGATTATTTATTATTTCCTATTGAGTTGTTGTTGGAGCTTCTCATATATTCTAGTTATTAGTCTCTTGTCAGATGGATAGTTTGCAAATATTTTTCTCCCATTCTGTGCATTGTCTTTTCACTTTGTTTATTGTTACCTTTGCTGTGCAGAAGTTTTGTAGTTTGATGTGAACCCATTTGTCCAATTTTGCTTTGGTTGCTTATGCTTTGGAGGTATTACTCATGAAGTCCTTGCCTAGATCAATGTCCAGGAGTCTCTCCCCCAAGGCTTTTTTTTTTGCTTTACTGGTTTTAGTTATACGTTTAGATCTGATATTTGTAAATGGTAAAAGATAAGGATGTAGTTTCATGCTTTTGCATATGGATATCCAGTATTCCCAGCACCATTTATCAAAGAAACTGCCCTCCCCTCACTGTGTGCTTTCGGCACTTTTAAGATAACTTCACTATAGATGTCTGAATTTATTTCTGGGTTCTCTATTCCATTCAATTAGTCTATGAATCTGTTTTTCTGACAATACCATGCGGTTTTTATTACTATAGCTCTGAATTATAAACTGAAGTCAGGAAACGTGACTCCTCCAGTTTTAATGTTTTTGCTCAGGATACCCTTGGTTATTCTGGACCTTTTGTGGTTCCATATAAATTTTGGGGTTATTTTTTTCTATTTCTGTGAAGAGTGTCATTGGTATTTTCATGGAGAGTGCATTGAATCTGCAAATTGGTTTGGGTAGTATAAATATTTTAACAATATTGATTTTTCTAATCCTTGAGCATGGGCTATCTTTCCATTTTTTTGTGTGTCCTTTTTACTTTCATCAATGTTTTTTTAGTTTTCACTAAGGAGATCTTTCACATTTTTGTGTAAAGATCCTTAGTATTTTATTTTATTTGTATCTATTGCAAATTGGATCATTTTCTTGGTTTGTTGCTCAGACCATTTGCTATTGGAATATAAAAAGGGAATTAGAAATATAGATTTTTTTTACATATTGATATTTTATCTAATTATTTATTGAATTTGTTTATCAGTTCTAACAGTTTCTTTATGGAGTCTCTAGCTTTCTCTAGATACAAGATCATGTCGTATGCAAATAATAATAGCTTCACTTCTTCATTTCCAATTTAGGTACACATTTCTTTCTCCTGTATGATTACTCTAGCCAGAACTTCCACTATGATGTTGAATAACAGTGGTGAAAGTGGGCATCCTTGTCTTACAGCAGATCTTAAGGGAAAGGCTTTCTATTATTCTCCATTCAGTATAATACTAGCTGTGGGTCTGCCATATTTGGTTTTTATTGTATTCAATTATGTCCCTTCTATAATATACCCAGTTCTTTGTCCTGTGGCCTAGCATATGTATAATGTATCCTTGAGAATGACCCTTGAGTAGAGGAGGAGATTGCATGTTTATTTATTGGATGAAACATTCTGTAGTTATCTATTAAGTCCATTTGGTTTACAATGTGGATTGAGTCCATTGTTTCTTTGTTGATTTTTCTGTCTGTCTGATCTGTCTAATGCTGAGAATGGGGTGCTGTGGTCTCCAGTGATTATTGTATTGCAGTCTGTCTCTCACTTTAACTCTAATAATTGCTTTATATATCTGGTACTCCAATGTTGGGTGCATAAATATTTAAAATTGTTATACCTTCTTGCTGAATCAGCCCCTTCATTATATAGTGACATTCCTTGTCTCTTGTTACAGTTTTTGTCTTGGAATCTTGTTTAATCTGTTCCTTTTTTGGTTTCCATTTGCATGGAGTATCTGTTTCCATCTTTTTCTTTTCAGACTATATGCGTATTATAGGGGAAGTGGGTGTATTGTAGATGACATATAGCTGGGTCTTGTTTTTTGTTTTTTTTTTTTAAATCCATTCAGCCACTCTGTGTGTTTGGATTAGAATGATTAGTCCATTTACATTGAATGTTATTATTGATAGGTAAGAACTTACTACTGCCATGTTGTTATTTGATTTCTGGTTGTTTTTTGGTATCCCTTTTTTTCTTTCCTTCTTGTCTTCCTTTCTTAAAAGTGATTTGCTCTGGTGGTGTCTTCTAATTTTTTGCTTTTTATTTTTTGTGCATCTGTTGTAGGGTTTTTGATTTGAGGTTACCACGAGGCTTGCACAAAACATTTTATAACCAATTATTTTAAACATATGACCACTTAACTCCGCTTACAAAGAAACAAAGACAAAAGTAAAAGAAATTCAATACCTTATCTTCCCACTTTTCAACTTTTTATTGTTTCCTTTTACATCTTTTAATACTATCTATCTCACAAAAAGGTATTGTAATTTTTATTTTTGATACGGTTTTCTTTCAGTCTTTTTATTCAAGATGTATATGGCTTATATATCACAATTATAGCAATAGAGTATTCTGTGTTTGTGTACTTACTATTTCTAGTTATTTTTATACCTTCAGATGACTCCTTATGGTTAACTGATATCCTTTTCTTTCAGATTGAAAAACTTCTTTCAGCATTTCATGTAGGACAGGTTGGAAAACTTTATGTTGCAACTTGGGTTCTAGTTTAGCCACAGTAAAACAAAGTACGGGGCAGAATCTTGAAACTCCTGATTCCAGGCCTTGGTTTCTGGAGAGCATTTCTAGACCCATCCTATACCAAAAGGAAACTTACAACCCAAAAGGGAAGGACCTCGTCCTGGCAAGATTCACTACCTGCTGACTAGAGAGCCTTTGGGCTTCTGTTTGTGCATCTGTTGTAGGGTTTTTGATTTGAGGTTACCACGTGAAGTGGTAGAAGTTACCACGTGAAGTGTGAAATTAATGAAATCCCTCAGCTTTTGTTTGTTTGAGAAAGTCTTTATTTCTTCTTCATGTTTAAAGGATATGTTTGCAGAATATAATGTTCTAGGGTTAAGGTTTTTATCTTTCAGAACTTTGAATGTCGTGTCACTTTCTCTTGGCCTGTAAGGTTTCCACTGAGAATTCTACTGCCAGATGTATTGGAGCTCCTTTATGGAAACTTTTTGGGTTTTTCCCTTGCTTCCTGACCTTTTCTTTATCTGTGACATTTGGGACCTTGATCATTAAATGCCTTGATGTGGCCTTGCTTGGATTAAATCTTTCTGGTGTTCTATGACCTTCTTGTATCTCTGAATATTGATATCTTTCTCTAGGTTAGGAAAGTTCTCTATTATTATTTCTTTGAATAAATTTTCTGCCCTACTCTCTTTCTCTCTCCCTCCTCTTTAAGGCCAATAATTCTTAGAATTGCATTTTTAGGCTAATTTTTGGATCTTGTAGGTTTGCTTCATTTTTTAAAAATTCTTTTTTTCTCTTCTGACTATGTATCTTCAAATAGCCTGTCTCCAAGCTCATGAGTTCTTTCTTCTCCTTGAACAATTCTACTGCTGAGAGACTCTGATGCATGTCTCAGTTTTTCGATTGAAGTTTTCATCTCCAGAATTTCTTTTTTTATTTCAATTTTCTGGTTAAATTTCTCTGATGGGCTTCTGAATTTTTTTGTCTGTGTTGTCTTGAAGTTCATTGAGCTTCCACAGGACAGCTATTTTGAATTCTTTGTCTATAAGGCCACATATTTTGATCACTCCAGGATTGGTCCCTGCTATCTTCTCTAGTTCATTTGGTGAGGTCATATTTTCCTGGAGTTCTTGATACTTGTGGATGTTTGTTGATGTTCAGGCATTGAAAATTTAGGTATTTTATTCTTCACAGTTTAGGCTTGTTTGAACTCATTCTTCTTGAGAGGTTTTCCAAATATTCAAAGGGAATTGAATGTTTTTATCTAAGTCTTTGTTCACCATAAACATATCAGCACTGAGGGTACCGCAAGCCCAATAATGACTCTTGGAGGCTCCTGGTGGTACACCTTGGTGGACTTTGGTAAAAAAAAAAAAAGAGAGAGAGAGAATTTTCTGAATTACTAGGCAAAGAATCTCACTTTCTTTCTTCACTCTCTTGTTGAGCTGCTGGTGTTGGGGAAGGAGTGATGTTGGCACTCTGTAGTGGCCACCATAGCTAGGACTATACTGGGTTATACCTAAAGCCAGCCCAGTATTACTCAAAGCCCATGGTGACTGTTGCCTCTCTACCTCTGATGTTTATTTAAAGCCCAAAGGCTCTCTAGTCAGCAGGTAGTGAATCTTGCCAGGATGAGGTTCTTCCCTTTTGGGTTGTAGGTTTCCTTCTGGTATAGGATGGGTCTAGAAATGCTCTCCAGAAACCAAGGCCTGGAATCAGGAGTTTCAGGATTCTGCCCCGTACTTTGTTTTACTGTGGCTAAACTAGAACCCTAGTTGCAACATAAAGTTTTCTGAACTTTTTACTTTCCTCTTCTTAAGTGGAAGAAGACTCTCTAACCTACATAACCTGTAGTTGTGGGAAAGGTGACATAGCCACTGGCTTGGCCACTGCTACTGGTGTTTCACTGGGTCACATATACTCCAAGTCCACCCAAGTCCATTGGCTTTGAGCAAGGGCAGCTGCAGAAATTGAAAGGAATGAAACCTTTGTGGCCCAACTGTCTTAAGAATTTAGTCCAGGTCCAAGGCTGCTTTTTGGAGCCAGTGGTGGAGCTAGCTGATGGCTGAGTTTCAAGGTGGAGGATTTCTCTTTGGCCAAGCTACTCTAAATGCTCCCAGTGTGGGTGCTGACAGAATTCTGCCCTGTGCTATGCTCCTCTGTGATAGGGTGGCCCTGAGGTCCAATGCAAAGTGCTGCTATAGTGCTGCAAAGTGCTTCACTTGCCTTCCCCTGCAGGGCGCAGATTCTCTCTCCACTTGGCAGTGCTAATATGGTAGTATGGGAGGTGAGGGGGTGGAGAGGTGGTGTGGGCAATTAAGGATCTTCTTTTCACCCTCTTCAATGCCTCTTTCCTTGATATAATATAAAAACTTGGTTCTGTGATTGCTTTCCTGACTTTTGCTTCTTCTGCAGTTGCTTCAATGATGAACAGTTGTTGAATTTGGGTGTTTGTGTAGAGAAATGATTGCTAGAGGTTTCTATTCAGACATCTTACTCTGCCTCTTCTATGATTTCAGTTTTGTTGACACTAATAGGCAGAACTTACTGGTTCAAATATTATTTAAAATTTTAAAATTATGCATTATATATTTTTCTTTTAAACATTCAAAGAATAATCAACTTTAATAATGAGCCCAAGTCTTACTGCCATTCAGCCACCTCTTCTTCTTCCAAGATATAATTTTATGGAGTCACAGTTTTATGGATTTTCTTATCTATATATGTACCTTTGTATAGTTGCACTTTTTCCATAAAGACGATCTTATATACAATTCTATAGTAATTTTTTCACTTAACCATATAGCTTTGTGATTATCTCAATTTAGAACATGAGATCTCTCTGTCAACTATTGCCAGAAATTATATATAATGTTATGGATATAGTGTAGCTTATGAAATATCCTTTTTTTGTGAATACATAGGTTGATCTCAATTTTTGTTATCACAAACCATGCTACAATAAATGTTTTAGTACATGCCTATTTGTATGTATATGTCAGTATTTCTTAGAAAAGAGATACCCAGAAGTAGAATTGTTGTTGTATTTAAAGTCGATAGACAACGGAGTGGGATTTCAGAAGTGGTGATTGGAACTCACTACCTGCTTCATGCTTCGTATTCATCAAAATTACTCCTTGACATTTCCACTGGGATGTTCTATTGATATAATATTTCAATGTAACATTCAAAATACAACTCCTGTTTCTCTCTCTGAAACTGCTTCTTACCTTGTCTTCCCTACTTCATGAACTGGTGCCACCATCACCTCTGTTTTTAAGTCCCCCTGCACAAGTCGTCTTGTATTTCTGCCTTTCTCTTATTTAGGAACAATCTTCCCAAAGAGTCATTGGTTTTGCCTTCAAAGTATAACTAGAATCCATTCACTTTCTTCAATGTCCACCATTACCACCTTCATCCAAGACCCCATCCTTTCTGCACCTGGTCTATGGCAATGATTTCATAATAGATCTTCCTGGTTCTGTTTAAGTGTTTCCCTATATTGCAACCAGAATAATATTTTAAAAATACAAATTTTATCATATTACTCCTGTGCTTTAATTTCTTCAAAGATTTTCCATTTCTCTAAAAATAAAATATCAATGTCTTTCACTGTGTTGCAAGTCCAACATGACCTTACACCAGCTCTCCACCTCTTCTAACACACTTGGGACCACTTGCTTATTACATTGTGGCCATTCTTGTTTGTTTCAATGGCCTGAAGTTACCATTCCCCCCTCAGAAACTTCACATTTTCTCTTGGTTCTCTTTTTACATTCTGTGCCTGGAAGGCTCCTTTTATCCCATAGCCCCCAGTTTAACACCATCTCCTCAGAGATGCCTCATCTTCCTCCCTGTCAAATGGCCCGCCTCTCTGCCCATCTGCTCTCTATCACATTACTTACCAATTTCCTTCATAGCTTTTAGCATCCAAAATTGTCTTGTTTAATTATCTTGTTTATTATTTGTTTCTCCCACTCACAGTTAAGTTCTACAAAAAAAGGAATGCTGTCTATCTTTTTCCCTGTCCCTGGCATGTAGTAGAGTCCCAACAAATGCTGACTGACTGAAGGAAGTCTCTCCAGCTGAGGCAACCCATTGCAGGGGCAAGCCCAGAGACAGGAGAGCGCTGAGATCAGGACCAGAGAGAACTGAGGTACTTGAGTAAGGAGAGCTGGGCAGCAGAAAAGGAGAGAAAGCCTGAAAGGGAAGTCCTCATCAGGTTTTAGAGGGTCTACAGGGAGTTGATCTTCTGGGTCCTGGGAGCTCTCTGCTACGGTTCCCCATTACATCCTATTATATTGCACCAGGAGGAAAGTCACACACAATGGACCCCTCCACACAGAAGAGGTCGATCTATGCATCGCGGGATTTGAAACTTGGCCAAAAGGAAACTTAGGTTTTATTTTAGTGAAAGTAGCTCTCCTTCTCAGTTTTAAAAAGGTTCATCATCTCTTTAAATTCATAACTTATTTTCTAGATTTATCATGATTTGGCTTTATTTGGTCACTTTGAGTTGAAAGAATTTAATAGAGTAGCTTTTCAATAACTTGTGGTCCATTATCCATTGTTTTGTAAGTCAGTAAAAGTACAGATTTCCTTTATAGTTAAAAGAAAAAGTCCGTGATAGCTCTAAAACCATTAAGGTACATGATAATGTTATTAAATTCTGTAGTACAATTAGCAACTTTTTCCTTGGGGGATATTCAGACTCCCTTCAATTAAAGATATTTTTAGGTATTCTGAAGTATGTGATTTTCTTTATAAAAGAAAACCTTTCATTTCTTTTTGTCATCTCTCTCTCTTTCTCTCTTTTTTTTTTTGGCAAGGGCTGGGTTTGAACCCACCACCTCTGGCATATGGGGCCAGCACCCTACTCCATTGAGCCACAGGCGCAACCCTCCATTTCTTTTTGTTGCTTGAACAAATGTCATCTATCCTTTTCCATAATTTTAGGTTTGTTTCTTAGTTAGACATATAAATGACATTTAAAGATCAAGGAGTGATTTATTTACAGCATTGGTATCTCATTGAGAAGGTGCTAAGGTCTCTAAGTTTCAGTATCTGTCAATTGTCAAAAATATCAGTCATCCAGTGTGGACAGTATGGAATCCCTAATCAGTCCCTGAGTTTAGACTACAGCCTGAGCCTGACTGCCTATCCTTGGGGTGCCCTCCTATCACCCACATGTACATTGGAATCTGGCAAGAACAATAGAACAAACTTATTTTTGCTATTAAATTGAGAATCAAAAGAAAAATGTGATTTTTAAAAATAGATGATTTTGAAGAGCACTTAGCTACAAGAGAGGTGCCTGTCATCATTAAATATATAAGTGAGGTTAATACAGACATTTTCACTCTAAAGAATTGTTTTAGTATTTTGATATGAAAAAATTTTGAATAAAGCAGTTTAAGATATCAGTCTGTCATGAACTCTCTCTCTACATAAACTTTCTATACTCTAAAATCTAAGATGCATTTTTCATTCTTATTCTAAAATTTTGTTCTTTGTTTTTAACACATTACCATTATATTAAAGGAACGCAAGGTGATCATAATTTGGATGTTAAGGGTTTCTTATTTTAGCCTTAAGTTAGCGTATTAATAAAACAGCATATAAACATCCTGCTGTGTAAATAGTAAGCTAAATTTTCAGAATAGGCTTGTAGCCTTGTAAGAACAGAGACTTATTGGAACATCACTAGCTTTTTTTTGTCATGTGGGCCCTTCATTCATACCTTTTCTTCTTTCTGTTACATGGAATGCTTTTTAAATGTATTCTCCCAGCTGTAATTTTGGGGAAGAGATTAATATAGAAGGAGGAAAAAAAAGAAAGAAGTGAAGAGAAAGGAAGGATGGCAAAAAAAAAGAAAAGAAAAAGGAAAGAAAGGAGAAAAAAAGGAGAAAGAGAGAATAAAGAAATAAAAGAAAAACCAAGAATTTTTTTGTTTGTTTTTTCAAGGTCCTAAACTGCCTTTTGACTCATAGTAATATTAGAGTAATATTAGAATTGTGGCACTCCTGTAACAATCCATTTCATCTTATTATATTTCACTGTTTAAGAAAAACTTTTTGTTACTTTGAAATAAATATCCATTTACACAAAATTACAAAGGTAATACAAAGAGATCTAGTGAACCCTTCCCTCAGTCTCTCCACCAACTTGTTCACTGGGGACTTAAACACTGACCCTACATCACTGTCTTTGGTACAATGCCAGTACCCCGTATATAGCTTTATGCCATTTTATCACATATGTAGCTTGATGTAACCACTGTAATTAAGACACAGAAATAATCCATCATTACAATGTCTTCCTACCCTTTATAATCACACCAGCCCTGCCTCCTCCTTGCCTCATCCTTAACCCCTGGAAGCCCCTAATCTATTCTCTGTCTCTATGATCTGTCACGTCAAGAATGTTAAATAAATGGCATCATACAGCATATGGTGTTTTGCGCTTGGCTTTTCCCACTCAGCATGATTTTCTTGAGATCTACCTTTCTTATTGCATGTATCGATCGTCTAGTCCTTTTTTAGCTCTTGAGTATTATTTCAAGAATTTTGTTTAAGTAAGTTGATGAATGCTAAAATGCTCTTTATTCAATAAGGCACTGTTTGGATAATCTTAACATAACTCAGAAAATTGGATTAGCACGTAATCCCACCTGGTATAGTCTATGCCTTCCGTTTTTTGCCATGCTTTCTTACAAGTGCGTGTCTCAACAGCAACCCCAGTTCACATCCCACCTTCACAAAATTTCTTGCTGAACTTGGAGTCGTCCGGTTTAGTCTTCTCCCCCACGGCTGTTGAAGGACTTCCTCTGTGTTACTGCCGTGTCTCGCACTTACCTTTATTAACTATGTCTCACCGTGCTTTTCTCCCACATTTTGCTGGGCCTTTTGAGGTAGGGAGCAGCTTCTTGCAACTCCTGACAATAAATGGCTGGGTCTCAGTAAATATTGGTTGTATTGTTTTTTTTTTTTTTTTTACAATTTTATTGAATCACAATTGTGTACATTGGTGCAATCACAGGGCACAACGTGCTTCATATACATTCAGAAACATTTTTATCATGCTGTTATAGATAGGCTTCATGGCATTTTCTTGATCACTATAAAGACATTGATATTCTACCTTTAATAAGCTTCACCAGTACCCTGCTAAGATGCACCGGAAGAAAAAGTATCCAATGTACTCGGCCCTAATATGAAGCTAATTTATAGCTTTCATATGAAGGCTAAAACCCAATTATAGCATAGGGAGGGCAATTAGTGGTTGTATTGTTTTGAGTTTAAAACAAAACGTTTACGTTACAGCTTCTGACTTTGTTGGCACATGGAAGTCACCTCGGGAGACTGAAAAAAAATTCTGATATGTAGTCTTACCCTTGGAGACTTCCACTTAATTGCTCTGAGTTTTAGCTAGGATAGTGAAATTTTAAAAGCTCCCCAGATGGTTCTAATGTGCACTCACAATCTGGAACCACTGCCTTGGCTGACATCAAGAACCAGTGTATTGGACAGGATTTAATTTAGGTAGGAGACACTATCCAAGGTTGTTCTTATTTACCTGCCCACCATACTTTTCTGTTGTCAAAAATAAGCATTTCCTTGCATTTTAATGCTTAGATACTTCTTATTATTAACAGAAAACTTTTATGAATGAATCAGAATATGATTTTGTGAATTTTGCCTATCACTTTGAGTCTATGGAATACACTCTGCAAGCAGAAAAAGTGTGTACTCTACTCCCCATAAAATTTAAATCAATTCCAAACACATTTCTGAGGCTTTTATTGTAGTCATTAACCAGTGGTTCTCAGCCTTGACTGCACATTAGAGCCAGCTGGGGAATTTTTAAAATTCCAATGTCTAGGCTGCACCACACACCATCTAAATATGATTCTTTGGGGATAAGACCCAGGTATCAGCAGGTTGTAAAGCTTCCCAGGTGAGTCAAATGTTCAGCCAATGTTGAAGAACTGGTGACCTGAACAAAACTTGTTTCTAAATGAGTACTTCCCCAATACAGCTTTATAAACATGTATTTGTATACTTTTTGTTTACATTAATTAACTATTATATTAGTTGGGCAAAAATATTTAATAGGAATTTCACTTATTCTATCCTTATGCTCTTAAAAAAAATCTTAGCTGTCATAAATGAATGGCATTGTATTTTATTTATTAACTTTTTTTTTTTTTTGGTAGAGATAGAGTCTCATTTTATCATCCTTGGTAGAGTGCCGTGGCATCACGCAGCTCACAGCAACCTCCAACTCCTGGGCTTAGGCGATTCTCTTGCCTCAGCCTCCCGAGTAGCTGGGACTACAGGCACCCGCCACAATGCCAGGCTATTTTTCTGTTTTGCAGTTCAGCCGAGGCGTGGTTTGAGCCCACCACCTTTGGTAAACGGGGCTGGAGGCCCACTTGATGAGCGACGGGCGCCACCCAAATTTGAGACAGTCTCACTATGTCACCTTTGGTAGAGTGCTGTGGCGTTACAGCTCACAGAAACCTCAAAATCTTGGGTTTAAGAGATTCTCTTGCCTCAGCCTCCCAAGTAGCTGGGACTACAGGCACCTGCTACAATGTCCAGCTATTTTTGTTGCAGTTGTCATTGTTGTTTAGCTGGCCCAGGTCAGGTTCAAACCCCTGGTGTATGTGGCTGATGCCGTAACCACTGTGCTACAGGTGCTGAGACTATTTATTTACTTTTTTGAGGTAGGGTCTCACTCTGTCACTTGGGCTAGAGTGCAAAGGAATGACCACAGCTCACTGCAGTCTTGAACTTCTGAGCTCAAGCGGTCCTCTTGCCTTGGACTCCGAAGTAACTAGGACTATAGGTGTGTGCTACCATGCCCTGTTAAGTTTTGTATTGTTTGTAGAGATGGAGTTTGACTATGTTTCCCAGGCTGGTCATAAGCGATCGTCTTGCCTCAGCATCCCAAACTTCTGGGATTATATGTGTGAGCTGATATACTCGACCATTAATCACTAACTTTATACCCCAGTTTTACAGATGAGAACATCAAGGAATAGACAGACAAAGAGATGCGGGGCCTAGGATGAAGCATGCCAAGTGCCTGGAGCTTGAAATTTAAGAAAGCACTCACTCTTAGCATTGTGCAAATTATAGGCTGGTGCGTTGGTGGGCATGCCCCCTTAAGTTGTATGCCCCAGATGCCTTACCACACCCTAGTCCCAGCCTTGAAGATGATTTGCCTCAAGTCACATAGCTAGAAGTTGAGGAGAGATGCTATCAATTTAGGGCAACTGAGCATTCCTCCTTATAGCAGGAAGTACACCTTGCGTTAGAAAACACAGAATACCATCTGCTTTAACTTAGTGTGGCAGGCTGAAGATTGCTTTCCCTAAAACTCTACATTCTAATCCCCAAACCTGGAAATAAATTAATATGGCAAAACAGACTTTCCAGGTATGATTAAGTTAAGGTTTTTGAAATGGGAAGATTATCTTGGATTATCTGATGAACCCAGTGTAATCGAAGGGTATCTTAATAAGAGCGAGGCAGATGCGTCAGAGTCACAGGACAGGCGGTGACAGAAGCAGAGGCTGAAGCAATGCGATTGTGGGAAGGAGGCCACAGACCAGGGTAACGTGGACGACCTCGAGAAGCAGAAAAACAGATCCCCTGAGATCCTCTTGAAGGAATACAACCCTGCTGATCCCTTGATCTGAGCCCAGCAGACCTGTTTTTGGACTTCTGACATTCTAGAATTATGAAATAATAAATTAGTGTTGTTTTGTTGGTAAGTTTGTGGTAATTTGTTAGAGGAGCAATACAAAACTTGAATACTTAAATGTATTTGCTTAATCTGATAAAACTGTATCTGACAATGTTTGCTAATAAGACTCTTTGATATAAAACTAATTTAATGATTACCATTTGTTTCAGAAATATAAGTGGCTGCTTAATGTATGTATTTTAATGTATATATTGACGATATAAACTCTAGGAAACACCTTAACCTTGTCTCCCTTACTCAGCATCCGTATTCACTTTGGTTATCTGATGAGGCTTTGGTTTGCTCCTCTCATCCCCAAATCTGACTAATCACTGCTCTTCTTAAGAAACTTTTAGGAACTATTATTGTTTTTCTTGTGCCAAGTCACAAGGTCAAACAGGCTTGAATCAAATTTTCTTCCCTGCCAAACCCTACAAGTTGTTAAGACCACAAAAGTGTCAGGTTGAAGTGAGGAAGACTTTAAAAAAGAGAACTTGAGAGGTTAGCTATACATAGTTTCATTCACCATGGAACAATTTCCATGCACGTGGGAAAAGACACAGAGGTAGGTTCTGAATTCAGCTGGCAACCACACCACTCACACATAGCCAAATTTTTCCTTGACAATTCTCTAGCAAGACTCCATGTTGGACACCAACATATTGCCTCTCAATAGGCCTAACACAGTTTCTTTTTTTTCCTCTGAAGTTGGAACTGATTGTTATTTCTTAGTGGCTATCCAAATGAGGTAGCTGGCTCATGTTTAGTTACCATTTTTCATAGCAAAAATGAGAAAGAGTCATCTAAAATTCTTAAATTGCACTCAGTGTGGTAATTTGTCTATACTGTGGGAGACGCTTGGAAACTGAGCCAACAGAGGAAATAGCTTCTCATGCTATCCAGGGTGTACCCTGACTGGGGAAAATGGTAGACAGAATCACCAGCATTATTCAGGATGTAATTGCTTTTTTACTTGCTGGCTGTTCTTGTTTGCTGTTCTGTCTGTCTCTGGTAAGTACATACAACTGAATTTGAAAAATATTAAAAATTAAATGTGACTATGATGCTACTGTCCTGTAAGATAAAATTTTCTCATTGGAACCTGTAAATTTTTATTTACTGATACAGCATTAGAGATATTATTGGTGGAAGGCAGAATTTAGAGAAATGGTGGGCTTGGAAGATGAGAAGGTAGACTTATTCCGTGAGCCTCTGAGACTTGGAACTAGTACTGGTGGGTGGGAATTGGAGACACAGATCCAATATGTGTAAGAACTTGTTTACAGTGCATATATTTTAGAGGTTAAAAAAAAAATTCTGGAGAGGATGATCTTCTTAATATCCCAGGTATTTAAGCTAAGATTAGCCAATCACAATGTAAGGAAGAGATTTAAGCCCTTAAGAGAAGATAGGAAAGGCTTTTAAACTGATAGTCTCCACTGAGATATTTACACTTTTCCATTTCTCCTCAGAAGATTTGCTTCTCTCTTTCCAAGAATATAAAATGTCCATAAATAAAAATACATGTCATTTCCTTGCTTTTTATTCTTTTGGCAAGATTATTTGATTGCTATAGATATCCCCAAATATTACAGTGTGGTGTTTTTTCTTGGCTAGGATACAACACCTGTTAAAGGACAGTTTTTCTGTAGGATAGAATTAATATTAGATTTTTAAATTGTGGGTCCATTCAATGAGATCATGTGTGAATTCCACGAAAGTCTCCTTGCGAAGTCTAAATTCCAACAGATGAGAAGCAAGTGAAGGTGTTACAAGAAAGCAATTGAGACTGTCCTTATTTCTTTTCTTTAAAGTGGGTACCACAACATTTTCCAGCCACTGGGTTTTGTGTTTAAGAGACCATGAAGGAGAAACCTTCTTCAGAGCCCTTCTGGGGCTGGCTGTGGTCCACGCCTGTCGGGGTCTTGCTGTGTGTAAACCACACACCCAAATACATCCAGATAGAGCCCATCCATCACATGCCGCCAGTGATGTGAGCTGCGCTGTCTGTAAATCTGGTGAAAATAATGCATTTGTGCTGAGATGACATCTCATAATGAGATTGTGATATTCCATAGCATGCGATTTGCTATTTGTGACAAAGATGAATTTCACAGTGAGCACAGCTGCTGAGAGGCTGCCCGGCCTGGTGGATGTGTGTAAGGTAAGGCCCTTTCTCAGGCCGAGCAGTCATAACTCTTCTCTACTGGAAATTATTTCTCAGGACTGCCAAGAATGAGTTGCCAGATTGAATTTTCTCTAAGGGTAGCTGAGTATTTAGGCAAAGCAAAATCTCTGAAGGGAAAAAGCATGTATCAATATTCCTTGATTGCATTTATTGTTTACGGTAGCAGAACCCAACAGTCCACAACTGGGGTTCTGCAGGAGTCTCCTGTGCTCCTGTTTTCTCAAAGGGAAAACCACCTTTATGTTCAAAATAAAATATTAAGAGATATCCTAAGGTGTTCAGATTCTTACTCTCAGAGTCATATATGGAGCCATTTTATACATTCATCATTTTAAGAGTCCTAAGTTGTACTGAATGCTTGCCACATGGACATTGGAATTGAGACAGGGTATTTCAGGGCAGAGGTGCAAGAATAAACTAAATGTATTAGACATATGTCTTTTGGTGGCCTAGTATGTAAAAATTTTCATAATATAAATATTACAAGAACTAGATATGAAATATTCAGACAGTGGTATTGTTAGTCATGAAAGCTCATTACGAATACAGACTCTTGGGTCCTATCCCAGACCTACTGAATCAGAATCTGCGTTCTAACAAGGTCATCAAATGATTGTTACACACGTGACAATAATATGAGGACTGTGCTAACTGATGCTTACGATGTTATAGTATAGTGTATGCATCAGGACCAATAATACTAATTATTTCCAAATTAGAATTAATTAGATTTAATTAATATGTATTATACACATTAACACTACTAATTTCTAATTATTCCACATGTATAACTTATTGCATTTTACAAATAATTTCCACAATTATTACCAAATTTGAGCTTTTCTATAACCTTGCAAGGTAGGTTGATGCCATTATTATAAACTTCTAGTTCAAGAAATTGAAATTCAAAGTGATTCATAGTTTTGCCCAACATACACATAGGTGACTTAGGGAGCCTAAATTCAAACTGAAGACTTTCCCCTCATGCCTGTATTTCTTTCTCATCACTATTAGAGCAGGTGCTGTGAGTGTGTTTGCTTCTATCCCAGGAGAGATTATATGAAGTCTCTTTCACGCCCCCAGGTATCTCGTCATAAACAAGAATAGGCATCTAGAAGCAACTGGCCGGACCCATGGTTATGGTGTGTGGCTGAGCCTGTGTGGGACTTTTCTAATTCCAGTGGGGGAGAATCTGACCTCGATCCTGTCAGGTTCAGATTCTGAGAGGTCCCTCATCAAGTATTTCACATTATGGCTTGATGTAGGATTGAAGACACAGGTCAACCCCTTGATACCCAGACCTGTGTCAAACTATTAACTCGGCAATTTCTTGAAGGACTCTACTGGTCCAGAAAAATTTCCCCAGCCTCAAACACAGACCAATATAGCAAGCACTCTGTGTTTTATACCTCCTCTGCCAAGAGGTGCTCAAAAATGCTTTTGATGTGGTGGGGATGACTTATTAGTCATGAAGAGCCATGTATCATGTAGCTATTGCTGCAGAAGCCTTTCTGCTTTGGTCCTGGAATTCAGAGGGCCTTGTGACAAAGTAAAGCGAGGAGTGGAGGATGCTAATGAGACACCGAAAGAGTTCTCCAGCCTTTTCCTGCAGCTCTTAGAAAAACCGATGGGTTTGTAAACACAGACACATCGGAATTGAGGGACACTACTTCAGGGCAGGGACGCAAGGATGGACTAAATATATTAGACACATGTTCTTTTGTTGGTCTAGTACATAAAAATATTCATAAATAAATATTTTTATAAGGGCTTGATAGGAAATTTTCAACAAAGAATATTTTGTCAAAGGAAATAAATGGATGTACATATCTGAGGGATTTTAAACAGAGTGTAAATTCACTGAGCTTCTCATTTAATATTTTCAATTAGCATCTTTGAAAATTAATCACATTATTTATATAATGGGTTAGACAGGCTGTTGAAGAGATTTTACAATTAAAAAAGAGAGTATTTGTAACACTGAATTTTTGCCTTAAGTGAGAAGTGGATGTTGCAGAATATTCAAGAATAGTAATGGCAAAAGTAAACTGATACTAACTCAGAACTTAACCCTGTGCTCTTATGGATCAGTGAATCTCCCATTTAGATTTTGATGGATTCAGTTCTTACATACATAATTCATGTAAGATACTCCCTTAATTGTACACAATCTATATGTGAGTCTTTCTAAACACAAAGCATTCCCTTGGGACACCGAAGCACAATTCTTATGCTATACTGATTCACCATTTCTTGCCTGCAATTCTGAGATGATAAAAATCAAATTGCAACTGCATTTCTATCCCTTTCCTTCTTCAGTCTCCAAAAGCCTAATCATGCAAAAGCTCACAGGCACAACCTCTCTGGTTTACGGAATCACATTTTGTAATGATGTTATTTGTGCTCACGTTTGTGTTAAAATATTAACATGAGATATACTGAGTTCAGTCTCAAGTGCAGCCACCCTGGGAGAATGTCTGTCTTCTTACATGGAAATGCTTTTATTTTTATTTTTTTTAATTATTATTTTTTTATTGTCTTTATTATTAAATCATAGCTGTGTATAATAGTGCAATCAAGGGGTACAATGTGCTGGTTTCATATACAATCTGAACTATTTTCATCAAACTGATTAACATAGCCTTCCTGGCATTTTCTCAGTTATTATATG
>CAUYON010064291.1:0-10662 GCA_963573935.1 Arctocebus calabarensis | reverse complement strand
CACCAAACAACAATGACGGCTGCAACCTAAAAATGGCCGGGTGTTGTGGCGGGCGCCTGTAGTCCCAGCTACTTGGGAGGCAGAAGCAGGAGACTCGCTTGAGCCCAGGAATTGGAGGTTGCTGTGAGCTGTGTTGCCACGACACTCTATCCAGGGTGCCAGCTTGAGGCTCTGCTCAAAAAAAAAAAAAAAAAAAGAACAAGCAAAACCAAACACTGGGTTCATTTCAATATTATTCCACAATATACTTTTCATACTGATTTTTCTAGCGTTAAAACAAAGCAATATTTAACCTGATGCTATTTTTTTATTCAATGGGATAAAATTTGTTAACTTTATTCCCTGAAATCAATATTCATGTTCACAATAATTCTTTGCCACCTGATTACCATTATAAGTTTTGTTTGTGAGTTAAATTAGAAAACTCTCATTCTGGGAGATAATTTAAGTATAATCTGTTTGTCACTTCAGAAAATGTACTTACAGTAAGAAATATTGGTAGCAAATCAGCACATGGTAGTTTATTAAATTCAAAATACAGAAAAAGATACAAAAAGTGTTTAAAGTCCTTTCATTTCATAGCTTGCTTTCTTTTCTAAAATTTTAAATTGACAAATAAAAAGCAAATATGTACATGATGTTTTTTAGATATGTAGACATTGTAAAATAGCTATATTGAAGTAATTAATATATGTTAGCTCACATAATTGTCCATTTTGTGGAGAAAACCCTTAAAATCTATTCTTAGTGATTTTCAAAATACCATTCATTCCTATTGAGTACAGTAACTATGTCATACAATAAATCTCTTGAAATTATTCTTCCTATCTAACTGAAATTTTGTGTCTTTTTATCACAATCTTCTGACCTCTCTGGACAGCACCTGGTAACCATCATCCCATTATCCACTTGTATGAATTTAATGTCTTCAGATTACAAACTTAAGTAAAATTATGGGATATTTGGATTTCTTTGCTTTACTTATAATGTCTTTGATGTTCATCCATGTTGTTAAGAACAACAGGATTTCCTTCTTTTTAGGGTATGGATAGTATTCCTTTGGATATACTATGTATATACCACGTTTTCTTTATCCATTCACGGGACAATAAATATTTACATTGCCTCCACATTGTGGCTGTGAATAATGATGTAATTAACACTGGAATGCTGATATATGTTCAAGACAACATTTATTTCCTTGGCATGTGTACCCAGCAGGGAAATTGAGGGCTCTTACCTTTAATTCTTTGAGGAACCTCAATGCTATTTTTCATCAGGACTGTACTATTTATATGCCATTTTTAAATTATTTTTTAGTTTGTTGCCTGTGGTTTGGGGTTCAAAGAACTCATTGCCCAGACTACTGAAGTGTCATGTAGTTTTTGTTCTATATTTTCTTCAAATTGTTCTACATTTTCAGGTCAGTTTAAGTCTTTAATCTATTTTTGAGGTGATTTTTATTTAATGTGTGCAATTTGCATCCAACTTCTTTCTTCTTCTATCTTATTCTTCAACTATCCAATTATCCCAACACCACATACTAAAGACACTGTCCCTTCTCCATTGTGTGTTCTTGGCATCTTGGTCTCTCATCAATCGGCCATAAATATGTGGACTTGGTTCCTGGGTTCTGAATCCTGTTCCATTGGTCAGTATGGCTCTTATTATGCCAGTACTATATTATTTAGATTACTACAGTTTTGTAATATATTTTTGAAGTCAAGTGGTATGATGCCTCCAGATATGTTGATTTTTGCTCAAGACAGCTTTGACTATTGTAGTTTCATACAAACTTTAGGGGCATTTTTCTATTTCTGGGAAAATTTTCATTAGAATTTTGATAACGATTCCATTGAATCTACTTATTTTTATTTTCTTTAATATATTTCATCAAAGTTTTATAGTTTTCAATATATAGGTCTTTCTTCTCTTTAGTTACATTTATTACTGAGATCTTCATTTATTTTTGTATTTATTTTGAATGTTTTTTTTATTCATTTCTCAAATAATTTATTGTTAGTGTATAGACTGCCACTTATTTTCATATATTGATTTTCCTGTCCCCATCTTCACTGAATTTATTTACTTAATAAACACTTGTTTATTTAGTAGTTTTTGCTATGGTTTGCATATAGTTTATTTGACCCTGCCATGTTGAAATTTGGTCACCATTGTGGGAGGTGAGGTTTGGTGGAAGGTGTTTGAATCACAGGGCCAAAAGCCTTGTGAATGGTTTGGTGCCATTCTGATGGCAATGAGTGACTTCTCACTCTCTTTGTTTGCACAAAAACTGTTTATGCAAAAGAACCTGGCACCTGCCTCCTTTCTTCCCTCCTCCTTTGGTAGTTTACCTACACATGCCAGGTCCCCTTTGCCTTCTGCCATGAGCTCCTCACCAAAAGCCAACACTAGCACAATGGGTCTTATATACATTTCAGAATTACAAGCCAAATGAACCTCTTTTCCTTACAAGTTACCCGGTCTTCAGTATTCCTTAATAGCAACAAAAAACAAAGGCAGCATTTTAAAGTTTTCTATATATGAAATCATGTTGTTTGTAAACTTCTTTTCCCATTGGGAATCTCATTTTTTTTATTTATCTTGTGTTATTGCTTTAGTTAGAACTTCTAATGCCAAGTTGAAAAGAACTGGTAAAGGCAATCTTGTCTCGTTTCTGATATTAGAGGAGCAGCATTCAATATTTTACTGTTGGTTATGATGTTATCTGTGGCTTTTTCATATATGGCCTCTATTGTATTGAATTACATTTCTTCTATATCTAAGCTGTTAAGTTTTTATCATAAAATGATATTGAATTTTTTCAAATGTTTCTTGCATATCATGAATTTAATTTTCCATTCAAGTTAAATAGCTTAACAAATTTCTAAACATATACAATCTTTTACATATTTATATAAGTTTTTTTGTTTTTTAACAAGTCATAGTGTACAACTGTTCTACAATTTGTATTTTTCACTCATGAATATATCTTGTGCATCTTTTCATGTTAGCATTTATAAACTGACCTTATTTTTTTCATAATTTTGCTGAATTTTATTTTCTTATACACCAGGGGTTTTTTAGTAGGTATCTTTTGGTAGGCATTAAGCAATTTCTAGTTGTTTTCTATTATGAAATATTATCCAGTCTAAACAAATATTTTGCATAATAAACTTGATTAAAAAACCAATTCTACTACTTTGATTTAAAATGCATTTATTATATATTCTTTTTCAGTATTTCTAATTGCAAGCCATTTTCCTCTTCTACCTAGACCATTGCTGTACCTTCTAAATAGTCCATTTGCTTCCATGATTTTGCCTCTTCATTCTAGCCTTAATCCAATAGCCAAGATATCCCCTCTCTTTTCAATGTCTTCAAAATTGGTACTATTTTACTCTGAAGGAAAGCCATAGTTCTCCCAATGCCCCTATATAATCTGTTCCAATTATCTGAATAAATTTGTTTCCTTTTTATATGCCCTTAAATAATGCTGCTCTTTCCATACTAGCTTTCTTGATGTTTCTGAAGTTTACTAGGCTCTAGAAACTTTCTATTATCTCTGTTTTTTTCTGCAGAATCTTTATTCCCTGAAAAGTATAGAAGGTTACTTCCTCTCTTCATATAAGTGTATTATCAAATGCTTACTTTACAGTGCTACTCTTCCTAACCCTATTAAAAATTCTCAGCCCTTCAGTTCACACTCTTGATTCACATTCTCCTATTATTTTAAATTTCCACATAGTGCTCATCACTTTCTAAGCACATAGTTTACAATTTACTTTTTGCCATATTCTCTCTCTCCTATCACTAGATTGTAAGATATGTTATGGTAGATTTTTTTTGTCTGTAGTTTTTATTGGTTGAAGCACTAAAAATAGTCTATAACTTAAGCCTCAATAATTGTAAAATAAATAAGGAGTGGGTGAAATCTTATGTCGTTTATGAGGTAACTTTGCACATTTGACTTCCAGAAATGCTCGAAAAGTAAAGTTCTCTCCAAACATTGACTAAAAATTTATGTTATTAAACATTTTAATCCATTAACCTAGAAGAAAACTGAGATGGAAAAACTACTTCCAATATGGAACTTGGTTGTGCTGTCTTGTCATGTCCACATTGAACATGACCTTATTACCATGGAAGACTAACTTCCCATAAAGTATGATAAAATAAACGCTTTGGAAGCTAACTGTATTAGTTTCCTAGAGCTGTCATAACAAAATACCATAAACTGGGTAACTCAGATTATTGAATTTAATTTTCTTAACATTTGGAAGTATATAAGTCTGAGATTAAGGTGTGGGTGGGTGTCTTTTAAAGGATCTTTCCTTGGCTTGTAGAAGACAGATTTCTTCCTGAGTCTTTACTTGGTCCCCTATATAAGTCAGTGTTCACTTTTCTAATTTTTATAAGGACACTCAAATTGGATCAGGGCTCATCCTGAAGAGTTCATTTTAATTTACTGGCCTCTCTCAAGACTATCTTCAAATATTTAGTACAGTCACATGCTGTGGTAGTAGGGGATAGAACTTCACCACATGAAATTTAGGGGGGATTGAGGGAGGGCATAATTCAACTCATACTACTGACACATGAATTAGTCTTATTTCTTCTTAACAGTGGTAATGAGAGTTCTTTACCTCAAGAGTGATTTAAAGTTTGTGGTGAGCAGAATCTTAAAATGACCCACTAGTGATTCACACCCTTTTAGTATTCTATCTCCTGAAGGGTAGAAGACTATCCTTCCTCTACCCTGTGATTTCTGAATCTGGACCATGCAATAGGTTAGCCATAAGCTTAATTAGGCTATACTGTATGGCTGAGGAAATGGTAGAGTCTCTTCCATAATGACTTTAATTGACTGGAGCAAGAAATTATTCTGATGGATTGAAGAAGAAAATGACTATAAATTCTATAGTCACAAGGAAAATTCTGCCAAAAACCCAAGAGAACTATTTGAAATATAATAATAGAGTAGAAAGAATGGACTTGATGGCCCACTGAGAAGGAATGAGTAGTTCCTTCCCTCGTCAACCCTTAATATGAGAGTACTTACAGAGTTATCTCTTTGACTTTCGCCTTGTGAAACCCTGAGCAGAGAATCCATGTAAGCTGTGCTCGATCTTCTGACTTACATAAACTATGAAATAATAAGTGGTAGTTGTATTAAAGCTACTAGTTGTGTGGTAATTTGATATGTTTGATGGAAAATAAATACACAGTTAGTGGTAAGTAAAGATGAGGAGACTGGAGAAGACTTGATAAACTCTAGAGGCATACATAACTGCCCATTACTTCTCAGTTGTCACCAAGTCCTTTTTTTCTACTCTATTATCATATTTCAAATTATTCTGATCTAGGTTTCTTCCTACAGCATACATGCAATAAGGCAATTTACAGTTTTTCTGAACAGATATTGAATGGGTCCTACCACCCCAGTTTCATTACTTTATCATTTCTTTTTTCAACCTTTCTCACTCAGATATCACCCTGAGCATTATTTTAGTATGGTTATAGTTTGGTTGCTGTATTTTTTCCAAGACAGAAATTTCATATACTTTGCCAAATTGCAAAATTCTATTCTGATACCATTTGATACCCCATATTGCCTATAAAAAAAGAGAGAGAGAAAAAAGTTGAAGAAAATTATTAGAAAAAAACTCCATATTTAGAGGTCTTTTAGGATAATTTTGCTTTCTTGGCAAACCCTATATAAATCTCCATTGTTGTTTTTGTTGCTGTTGATGTTGAGACAGATTCTCACCCTGTGCCCTGAGCAGAGTACAGTGGCATTATCATAATTTACTGCAACCTCAGGTTCTCAGGTTATCATAGTTTAGTGCAACCTCAGGGATCCTCCTGTCTCAGCCTCCCTCGTAACTGGGGATACAGGCATGTGCCACAACTACTGTCAGTTTTTTTTTTATGTTTTTATTCTTTTATTTTGGTGGAGACAGAATCTCCCTCTTCCTCAGACAAGCCTTGAGCTCAAGCAATCTTCCCACCTCAGACTCACAGAGTGCTACATTATAAGCATGAGCCACCATGAATTTTCAAAATTTAATATATTAATTTCTGAAAGTGTTTTTTTTTAATATTTCTTTCGCCCTACTCTACAAAGAGTAAAGTTAATGGACCTGAAAAGTTATGAGCAGACTGGCTGAAAGAGAAATGAGAGCGAAGAAGTAGTGGTAGAGCAGAAAAATGAAATTCAGATTATTCAATTAGAACACTTGTGTAATTTACAATTTTTTATCTATTTCACAATTTTTATTAAGGAGAATCAACTAGGGTTGATTTTATACATTCTATGAATATACCAATTATGACCATTATTTCAGAGCTTCTGTGATTTCCATTTCACCAAAATCATATCAAATATTTAAAGAGGCACTATAATCATAAGCAAAACTAATTTAAAAGCTGGATAAGAGTCCTAACAGAATTATTTGTGAATGCTTTTTCTTTGTAAGGGAAAAGGGCTTTTGAGATGTCTTAGTATTTAAGATATGCATCATTTACCAGCTGTGTTGATAATTTAAATGAGCTATTATTTAGATAATATCTAATTATTTAGATAATTTTCTCACCAGAACTTTGTAAAATTTTCTAAATAGAATGGCAAGATGATGTCTAATATATTGATTGATCTATTGTCTATAATACAAAATGCAAGTATTTTTGTTATTTTCGTGTGTGTCCAAGTAGATGTTTCCAAGTTCCCTGAGAATTTATACCTTGTAAACTCACCATTATTTTAATATTTTTTCATCTTGTAAACTCACCATTGTTATAATATTCTTTCGGATTTCATAGGCTGGAGATATTATAAAACATTATTGCTTTCTCTCTGTGTCATAACACCCATCTTGTTTATTAGCTGCTAATATGAGAGTCTTTACTATACATGATGTCTAGCTTTTTGATTTACATTGGTTAATTGATTTCTTTATCAGTTACTTTCCTTTTTATTGGTATTTGTTAATTTTCTTCATTATTATCGGATACGAGGTCAAATATTTTGTACTGGTTTTCAAGCTTTAAGAATCTGCATTTAATTTCTGTAATAGATATAAGTGTAAGCATTATAAGTATGTCATATATATATACACACATATTTATACACTTGATATTTTTATTTTTGAGCAACATTCCTGATTAAATTTACCTTAATGATAAAGTTAAAATATCCACAGCTACATAAACAGCATGGATTAAATATACGATATAGAGAGCGAATTTCAATACGATGCTTTGGGAGGAACTATAACAATAAGAAAATAAACTTGGTACTCCAAAACCATTGTGCCCTTACTTTAAAATATTTTAATGTTATTACTTTTTAAAACATTCTTTATAGAAAATAATATTTCTAAAAGAAAACATGACCTATTATGAACCATAAAAGAACATAATGTAAACAATATTTATAAACTAGATAATCAGGCATAAAAAATTTATGATCATATGTAACTACAATATTAAAATACATATTCAGTTAGAAAATGTGTTTTATGCCGATCATATTAAGCTCTTATTTAGGTTTATGCATGCAATTTGTTTCATAATTGACCAGGCATTTATGTACTACTTTTGTTAAAAGTATCAATTGTATACTATTTCAAATTCTATTTTTAAATTGACTAATAAAAATTAATGAAAACACCATTAAATAAATAGAGGTATATACCTAGATTACATTTTACAATTATTC
Organism: Arctocebus calabarensis; assembly: GCA_963573935.1. Taxonomy (NCBI): domain Eukaryota; kingdom Metazoa; phylum Chordata; class Mammalia; order Primates; family Lorisidae; genus Arctocebus; species Arctocebus calabarensis. Next base: position 2,942 of record CAUYON010064291.1, on the reverse strand, counting down.
TTTCATTATTAATTCTGAAACCAATTATTCTGTAATGTGCTTTCTATGGAAATAGCCTGGAACATGCAAGATAATGAAGATCAAAAGTGCATCATGGTTCCAGGATGGTGAACAGATTTTGGTGCTGGGAAGGTAGCATAGCGAAGACAGCACAAAAGCTCTGTGCCACTTCCCGTGGACTGTTTCCTTATACCTCTTCCCCATTTAGCTGTTCTAAATTGTATTCATTTATAATGAACAGCTGAACTAGTAGTAGAAAAAAAAAAGGTATTATGATTCACTATAATGGCAAATACATAAGAATATGTTTAGTGATACTAAAATATAAAGCTCTTGTATATGGCTATTAATTCCTACAGGTTTTAGGATTTTAGAATTCATTTGAAGTATTTATTAAAATGCTTCTGTCAAATAATTATCTACTTTGAAGTAATTTTTGCATCTAGATTTCTTTTCAGTTATATATAAATATGATACTATATTAGACCAAAGATAGCCACATTTAACTAATAAAACTTAAAATGAAAATTATAGTATAGATACAATATGCCATTTGAAGAAAGAAAAATGACATTAAAGTTTCAAGATAAAAAGATTTAAAAAGTCATCCTATATTGGATTATTACAATCTTGAGGAAAACATTCAATCATGTATTCAAAAAATTTTAAATGTAATAACTTGTTGTATTGTCATAAAACTCAGCACCTGAAAATTTCCAAGCCTTGTTACCATTTTGAAAAGTAATCTTCGCTTTGGAACTACCCTGTACCTTTAATTATGGGAATTTCTATATTCAAATGCATGAACTAATTTCATTCTTTGATGTTTTGTTTGTTTGTTTTTAATTTTTTAAATTAAATCATAGCTGTGTACATTAACGTAATCATGAGGTACAATGTGTTGGTTTTATATATAATTTGAAGTATTTTCATCGAACTGATTAACATAACCTTCATGACATTTTCTTACTTATTGTGTTCAGACATTTATATTCTGCATTTAGTAAGTTTCATTTGTACCCTTCTAAGATGCACTGTAGGTGTGGTCCCACCAATAACCCTCCTTCCACCCATTCTCCCCCTTGTCCTCCCCTCTCTTGCCCCTTTCCCCATATTCTTGTGCTATAATTGGGTTATAGCTTTCATATGAAAGCTATAAATTAGTTTCATAGTAGGGCTGAGTACATTGGACACTTTTTCTTCCATTCTTGAGATACTTTGCTAAGAAGAATATGTTCCATCTCCATCGATGTAAATGTGAAAGAGGTAAAGTCTCCATCTTTCTTTCAATATTGCATGGTGTACATAACCACAAATTGTGGGTTGATGGGCACTTGGATTTCTTCCATGACTTAGCAATTATGAATCAGGCTGCAGTAAACATTCTGGTACAAATATCTTTGTTGTAATGTCATTTTTGGTCTTCTCAATATATACCTAGTAGAGGAATTATGGGATCGAATGGCAGGTCAATTTGTAGATCTCTAAGTATTCTCCAAACATCTTTCCAAAAGGAATGCATTAGTTTGCATTCCCACCAGCAGTGAAGAAGTGTTCCCTTTTCTCCACATCCACATCAACATCTCTGATTTGGGGCTTTTGTGATGGGGACTAATGTCACTGGATTAGATGATATCTCAAAGTAGTTTTGATTTGCATTTCTCTGATTATTAAGGATTATGAGCATTTTTTCATGTGTCTGTAGCCCATGTGCCTGTCTTTTTCAGAGAAGTTTCTCTTCAAGTCTCTCGCCCATCCTGAGATGGGATCACTTGTTCTTTTCTTGCTCATACGTTTGCGTTCTCTGTGGATTCTGGTTATTAACCCTTTGCAGGGGACATAACCTGAAAATATCCTTACCATTCTGAGAGCTATCTGCTTGCTTTACTTACTGTGTTGTTGGCTGTGCAGAAGCTTTTTAGTTTAATCAGGTCCCAGTACTGTATTTTTGATGCTGCTTCAATTGCTCAGGGGTTCCTCCTCATAAAATATTTATCCAGTCCAATTCCTTCAGGAGTTTTCCCTATACTTTTTTCTAGTATTTATAGTAGTTTCGTGTCTTACATTTAAATCTTTAATCCAGTAAGAGTCTATCTTAGTTAAAGATGTGGGCCCATTTTCAGTTTTATACAGGTTGCCAGCCAGTTCACCCAGCACCATTTGTTAAATAGGGAATCTTTTCCCCACTGAATGTTTTTAATTGGCTTGTCATAGATCAAATAACTATAAGTAGCTGGGTTCATCTCTAATTTCTCTATTCTGTTCCGTATATCTACCTCTCTGTTTTAGAGGTGCCATATACCATGCTGTTTTGATCACTAACGACTTATAGTATAGTCTGAGTCTGGTAGCATAATTCCTCCTGCTTTGTTTTTATTTTTGTTTAATGTCTTGGCTATTCGAGGCTTTTTTCTGATTCCATCTAAAATGAAGTATTTTTTTGTTGAAATCTTTAAAATATTACAATGGAGCTTTAATAGGGATTGCATTAAAATTTTATATTACTTTGACAGTGTTGTTTCTTCCCAGCCATTAGCATGGTATGTTTTTCCATTTGTTAACATCTTTAGCTATTTCTTTTCTTAGAGTTTCATAGTTCTCTTTATAGAGATCTTTCACGTCCTTTGTGAGGTAAACACCCAAATATTTCATCTTCTTTGGCACTACTGTGAAAGGAATAGAGTCCTTGACTGTTTTTTCAGCTTGGATATTGTTGGTACATGTAAGGGCTACAGATTTATGAGTGTTAATTTTGGAACCTGAGACACTGCTGTATTCCTTGATCACCTCTGAGAGTTTTGTAGTAGAATCCCTGGTGTATTCTAGGTATACAATCATATCACCTGTGAAGAGTGAAAGTTTGATCTCTTCTGACCCTATATGGATACTCTTGATCACCTTTTCTACCCTAATTGCAAGGGCTAAAACTTCAATGTTAAAGA
>CAUYON010064286.1:0-12273 GCA_963573935.1 Arctocebus calabarensis | reverse complement strand
AAAAAAAAAATGGCCGGGCCTTGTGGTGGCCACCTGTAGTCCCACCTACTTGGGAGGCAGAGGCAGGAGACTCACTTGAGCCCAGGAATTGGAGGTTGCAGTGAGCTGTGATGCCACAGCACTCTATCCAGGGCAAGAACTTAAGGCTCTGACTCAAAAAAAAAAAAAAAGGCTGTTTAATGTTATAGGGATTATATAATAGGCTGAGTTAATTTTTATAGTTTTCACTACTTTCTTGAGATTTTCAATAGATAATCATATCACTTAAATATTATTCTATTTTTTTCATAACAGTTCATATATCTTATTCATTTATTCTTATGCCACTGGCTCAAAATTTACACAAATCATGTAATTTGTGTAAATTATGTAATAGTAGTGATAATGGATATCATTGACCCAATCTTGCATTTAGTGAAACTATTGTCACTTTGAATAATTAAATATACAGTAATTTTATATAAAGAACATAAAAATGATGGTTAAATTTTATTGAAAAATATCAAGAAGATACTATTGTATGTACAATGATAATATTCATTGTACATCCTAATATGACAACATTTATGTATTGAATTCTTGAGGATAAATCATCTTTGAATTACCAGCATGCTTTTTGGCTACTGACTATTTCTCTTTATGTATATTTCTTGATTTATGTTAAATATTTCATTTCAGAAATGTGTATAAACATTCCATGGTAAAATCAATTTATAGATTTATTTTCTTTGTAGCATCTTCAAGTCTGCACATTACAATTCTACTTGATTCACAAAGGAAGCTTAGAAGCTCTATTTTGTTTCTTTTAATTTTTATTTTTAAATTTCATAATGTTACAGAGTAAAAATGTTTTGCTTATTACTTCTGTACAGTTGGGGGTCAAGGTTATAACTTTATCTATCCCCCAGATACAGTAAATTGTGTTAAGTGTAAATTTTCCTGTGTAAATATTCCCCCTGCTTGATTTCCATTGAATTCTACCACACATATATGCATGCATCTTAATCAATGAGTTCCATTTTAGAAGTGAGCACATGTGGTGTTTGTTTTTCCATTCTTGTTATACTTCACTTGAGAGAATGATCTAAAGTTCCACCCAGGTTGTTTCAAAGGTTATTAGTCATTTATTTTCATGACTGGATAAACTCCGTGATATATATATATATATATATACATACACATACCATATTTTATTAATCCACTCATGAATTGAAGGGCACATGGGTTGATCCTATATCTTTACAGTAGTGAGCTGGGCTCCTATAAATATTCCTGTGTAGGTGTCATTGTAATGAAGTGACATCTTTTCCTCTAAATAGTGATTACTGAATCAAATGGTAAGTCTGCTTTTAGTTCTTTCAGGAATCTCCATATTGCTTTCCATAGAAGTTGTTCTAGACTAATTTATATAAAAAGCAATACATGCTTATCAAACGAAATAATTTGCCAGCAACTTTCTTGTCCCAGCACCTTCCTTACTTTTTCTTAGAACCTTTATAATGTATCTCATCTTACTGACTTATTCAGAGTCCCTATTACCAAAAATATTTTTTTTCTAAAATTATACATTACTTTTATGGGCTGCTGAAGTTTCCACTTATTAACCCAAATAACTGGAAAATTATCAGAAGACAAGGTTGTGAGTTGGCCTTGTAGGAGATGATACTTTCAATTTGTTCTCATCTGCCACAAATCTGAGACATCCCTCCAAGTCTGTGCAGCCGATTACACCTGTTCATTGTCCCTGGCCTTCTTATGTGTTTCTTGCATTGATGTCATTTGGTCATTGCCACAAGGATCTGGCAGAGAGTGGAACACATGTAATCAGATTGCTAACTTAACTAACTTACCTGGAAATGCTATTGGAATGAATATTTTAATCTAAATAACTATATCTGAAAATGTTCATCATCACAAAAATTGTTAATTAAGCCAAAAGAGTCCCAAATTCATGACAAGAATGGTAAGAATAACACTTTCCTTTCCAAATTTGCCATTATGAATACCAAAAGAAACATAATTATTCTAAGGGGAAGCAGTGAGGATGTTTCTCTTGCCCTATCCAGGCCCCTCATCAGCAAGATTTCTGTTTAGGTAGTTGTCAGTGGGTATACAAAATCTATAGGGCTTCCATTCTCAGAGACATTTCTGCTCAGCATTTCCAAGCTGTGAGAAAACAGGAACTCTTTTTCTTATTAAGAACTGACCAGGGATCATTCTGCCCATGGAACTGACTTTGTATCCTCTGGTGAATCTTCTCTGGCACTAGCAATTTTCTTTTTAATGGCTTTACAAAATGGCTAAAACATTTCAGTTAGAGTCAGAATTGCACTGAATTTTGCCAAATTTAACACACTGCTTCTGATAATAGAGCTATTCGTGCGTTTTACGGTACCTCTCAAATTTAGTACCTAGGTGATCAGCCAGAAATATTGAAATAGGAAATAAATAAGGAAGTGGGAATTATTCTATTGGAGTCCTGCTTGGATAGATCTACATACTTATATCAAGTTTTCAGAATTCTATTTCACTTGCTTTAGGAATCTTGGATGAGTACTCTTTTCTGTAAGAATTTCTTTAGCTAGGCACGGTGGCTCGCACCTGTGATCCTAGCATTTTGGGAGACTGAGATGGGAAGAACACTTGAGATGGGTTTAACCCCAGCCTGGGCAACACAGTGAGACCCTGTCTCTCCAAAAAATAAAAATACTGTGGTGGCATGTGCCTGTAGTCCCAGCTGCTAAGGGGTGGCTAAGGCAAGAGTTTCACATGAGTCCAGGAATTAGGGACCACACTGATCCATGATCATGCCTTTGCACTCCTGTTTGGGCAACAGCAAGACCTTAACTCAAAAAACCAACCAAACAAAAACCCCCAAGACTTCATTAAGTAAATTCACCTACAATTATCCTTATAGAAGACAATTTACTTCTCCTAAAGATATTCTAAGCATTAAAGAAATTAAACAATAACAAAATCTTCCCCATGTAAGGTGCTAAATTTGGTCATAGAAATAATATTATTGTTTTGGCTATTCTGAAAGACTTTTGTGTTTGAGAAAAATACTGAGACAGGAAAATAAGGCTGATGTCAAAGCTGCTTTAAAGAGGTGATTTACATCTCTCAAATGTTTGATAAGACATGTTCCCAAACTAAAGTTATTATTTCTTATGAGAACAATTATTCCCTTTTTTCTGGTCTCTATATTTTCAGATCCTCTTGAATGTTGCACTACAAACTCTTCTAGAGTTGATAGGAGAGCTTGCATGTAGTAAGTTTTCCTTTCTGATTTCGAGTCCAGATACAAGTGAGATCAATGCAATACACAGGTCTGCTTCTATCATTTTCAAATTGCTTTCCCCCTTTTCTTTATACACATGATTGAAACATAAAATACTTAGAAGGAATGATTGCCTATGTATGCAATTTAAATTCCCTATAGGTAAGGCTAAAAATTTAACTGTTTTCATTTGTGAATAAAATTATTTTAGGTCATTGAATGGCCATAAAAAATCATTAATGTTTATACACTTCCTACTATTTCAGTAAACTCTATTTCTATCATTAAAATGTAACCATACACAACATCCTAATACCAATGGGAGAGTATTTTATCCTAAATGCAAGAACTTAATTAACATTTTTATATTTTGGGTTTAGAATTTAAATTAAATTTTATTTAATCTTTGCTAGCATTAAAAAAAGAGAGACCCTTGTGTTGCCATCATACAATCTTGGCACCTGAAATTATGCTAAGAAATAATAACATGTTATTTCCTTTGTGATACTGCATCAAACGAAATGACAAAGAAATTGTGATGTGAGCAGGGCCAAGGCTCAGGTTTTATAGTAATGACTACAGTATGATTATATAAGAGATTTATGATATCAGCTATATTTTACCACAGTATTTTTGTCTTTAGTTTCTCCTAGGGAGACATATATTATTTACAATTTGGCTGAAAATGAAATGGCTCCAGGGATTAGTAATGAGATGTGGAAACTTTCATCTTAAAGTTTCTCGTCCCAGCACATAATAACTATGCCTAAGGTTCTATTAGTCCTTGTTGACTATGAAATATAGTAAGTAACTTGAATTTAAAGAATTATATTGACACATGAGACCAAATTTCATCTATTGCAAGCTACATCTTCACAAGGAATCAGCAACCTTCCTGAAAGTTTTACAAGGGCATGCCAATTACTTTCTTTTATAGATTCTATCTCCCACACAACCCCAAAGCCACGCAGAGTAGACTAATCTATCAAACTGCTATTGGTCCATTAGCTACTGTTGTCAATTTGTTTTTGGTTATTTGATTGGCTTAATCATTAGTTTATTGTTGTTATTATCTTAGGAATATATTAGGTAAAATTTATTAAGAGTTTACATCTGTTCTTTTATATTATATTCATAAAATTATTTGATCATTTGAAAATTCTCTGAGGTAGAGATTTTAATACTGAATTTGTGAATTGAATAAATTGAAATTAAAGTCAATCTGGGATTCAAATCAAAGGCATTATTTTTAGGCTATACTGAAATTTAACTCACCTCCATTTAATAGACCTACTTTTAATTTCAAAATATTAAAGGTGTTAAAATTTTTTTTGTTACATGGATACGTTGTGTAACAATTAAATTGTTATATAGTTTTTATGTTGCCACTACCAATACAATGTTCATTGTATCTAATAGATATTTTTTATCTCTTACCCCTAACCACCTCCTTCCTTTTTAGTTTTCAATGTCCTTTATATATTTTTGTGCCAATATGTACCCATTATTTGGCTGCCATGTATTTATTATTGGAAATGTAGTATTTGTTTTCTCATTCCTGAGATACTGCACTTATGATAATATCCAGTTCCAAGTTGCTGTGAGTGACATTATTTCATTCCTTTTTACAGCTGAGTATATGTAAGATATATTCACACACACCCATATACACAGGTTTCCAAAAAATGTATACACATTTTAAGAAAGGAGAACAATGTATTTTTTTTTATTAAATCATAACTGTGTATATTAATGTAATCATGGGGTACAATGTGCTGGTTTTATATACAGTTTGAAATATTTTCATCACCTGGTTAACATAGCCTTCATGGCATTTTCTTAGTTATTGTGTTCAGACATTTATATTTAGTAAGTTTCACATTTACCCTTCTAAGATGCACCATAGGTGTTGTCTCACCAATTACCCACACTCCACCCATCCTCCCCCCTACCCTACCCTACCCTCCTTTACTCCTTTCCCCATATTCTTGTGCTATAATTGGGTACAAGGTTTTCAAATGAAAGTTATAAATTAGTTCCATAGTAGGGCTGAGTACATTGGATACTTTTTCTTCCATTCTTGAGATACTTTTCTAAGAAGAATATGTTCCAGCTCCATCCATGTAAACATGAAAGAGGAAAAGTCTCTATCTTTCTTTAAGGCTGCATAATATTCCATGGTGTACATATACCACAATTTATTAATCCATTTGTGGGTCGATGGGCACTTAGGTTTCTTCCATTGAAATACAAACCAATAAGGTTTGTTATCTTGTAAACTTTATCTCACATATCTTATAATTACAAAAGTCAAACATGACTTGAATACATACAAATGTACACACACACAGTATTTTCTTAATCCAGTTATAAAGTGATGAGCACTTAAGTTGATCCCATATCTTTGCAATTATGAAATGTGCTGTGGTAAACATTCAAGTGTGTATCATTTTGATCAAATGACTTCTTTTTCTATAGTCAGATACTCAGTTTTGGTTTTGCTGGATCGAATGGTAGGTCTACTTTTAGCTCTTTGAGTAATCTCCATATTGTTTTCCATACAGGTAATTACTACTTTACAGTTACACCAAGGGTGTATTAGCATTTCTTTTACTACACATCCATTCTTGTGCCTGTTGTTTTATTAACTTTTTAATAATACCATTCTGACAGGGATGAGGTGGTGTCTCACTGTGGTTTTAATTTGCATTTCCTTGATGATTAGTGATATTGAATATTTTTCTTATGTTTTTTGGCCAAATGTCTATACTCTTTGGAAAAAATTACTTTCACATCTTTTACTCACTTTTATATGGGGTTATTTGGCTTATGTTTTGCTATTTAATTTGAGTTCTTTGTAGATTCTGTATGTCAATTCTTTGACTGGTGTATAGGTTGAGAATACTTTTTCCCATTTCTGTGAATTGACTATTTATTTTGTCAATTATTTCATCTGCTGTACAGAAACTTTTTAATTTAATTAAGTTCCACTTAATTATTTTGTAGCTGGCATATTTACCTTTGTGGTTTTAGTCATAAAGTCTTTGTGTACGCCAACATCTAGGAGAGTTTTTCCTGTATTTTTAAATATAATTTTTATAATTTCATGCCTTCTATTTAAGTCTTTAATATACTTTGAATTACTTTTTTGTATATTGATGTAGATATCCTATTTCATTCTTCTGCACATGGCTGTCCAATTTTCTCAGCACCATTTGCTGAATAGAGTGTATGTTTTTGTCTGTTTTGTTTGCAATAAGGTTTTATTTCTATATTCTCTATTCTGTTCCATTGGTGTATAACTGTACATTTAAACCAGTACCACACTGTTTTACTTTTGTAGTTTTGTAGTTCTTTTGTAGTTTTGTAGTGTAATTAGACAGCAGGTAACTTAATGCCTCCAGATTTTCTCTTTTTGCTTAAGATTACTTTGGCTGGGGGGAGGGGCGAGATGGCTGACTGGAAGCAGCTTCAAACAGAGGCTCCCATCCAAAAGGAAAGACAACCTCCAGAAACTGCCCAATTGAGCTGAAGACTGGGAGCCCAGCAAAGAGAGAGAGAAGTGATAACTGCAGGTGACCTCTGCTGGGGCAAGCTGCAACTTCCAGAAACCAAGCTTCAGGCAGCAAAACTGAACTAAAGTTTTCCGCCATTCTGAAATTCCAGGACACCCTTCCCCCCTTACCTGACCTCTGCTGAACTGAGGGAAGAGGTCTTGAGCAGTGCCCATCCTCCCTATCTGCTGGACCAAACCGCCCACCAGGTAAGAGACTCCGGGGCCACCCAGCCCCACCAGCCCCCAGGCCAGGGACTGCACTGGGACGCCTGCACAGCTCCAATTTGCTCTCCACTGGGCCTAGGCCCGCTGCCTGCAGTGGCCAGAACGCCACAGGGACTCAAGCATGGCACTGATCTGTGCTACACTCAGCCTCAGCCCACCACCCGCCACTGCCAGAGACTCTTCTGGGACCCCCCCCAAGTTCCAATCCATGCCTCAACAGGCCTCGGTCAGCTGCCTACTGGGACCCGCGTGCAGCCCCAATTGAGGCCCCACCAGGCCTTGGTCTGCCGCCAGCCCTAGCAAGGAACTCTCCTGGGTCATTCGCGTGGCTCTGATGCGCATCACCAGGACTTAGCCGCTCTGCTAGCAGCAGCCAGGGCCTCCACCGGGCCTCAGCTCACTGCCTGCCATGGACCCCTGGGACCCCTGTGCCAGGCCTCCATCTGCCATAAATACCAACCAGAGACCCCACCGGGAAGCTGCCAGGCCTCGCCTGCCTGCACGGGCCAGGAACTCCAGGAGACACATAACCAACGTCCTCCCTTACCCTCTCTGCATCCACACTGGTGCCACCATCTGGCCAGTGACTCAGGAGGTGGCACAACCTGTGCCCTCCCTCCAGAGCCCTTCTCCCATCTAGAGACTGCTGGAGCCATGGGCTACCTTTTCAAAGGCCACAGGGTGCACCATTCCATGCCCTGCTACTTGATCCGGGCGTGCTACACTCCAGAGATTCTCCCACCACAAGAATTCCCTGGGTAGGGCAGTCCCAGAGGGGCTACACAGGGTCACTCCCTACAAAGATCCAGCAACAACAGAGTGATCCTGCCAGGGTCTGATCTGAGAAAGACACTTCCCTAACTCTGAAGACTGTCACAGGCAACAGTAAAAAATAATCAAGAGGCGGAATCAACAGAAAAATTCTGGCAATATGAATAATCACAGTAGAACGACACCCCCAAGGAATCACAAGGTAGATACAGCACAAGATCCCTTGCATAAGCAAATGGCTGAGATGTCTGAAATCGAATTCAGAGTCTGCATAGCAAATAAAATCAGCAGAATGGAGGAAAAGATGAAATTAGAATTTCAAGCAGTAATCCAAAAGATGACCCAAAAGTTGTCTCAAGAACTGAACGAATTAAAAAACAAAATGACCAAAGATTATGACACATTGAGACAAGAAAATCTGAGCCCTCAAAGATCTGAGAAATATAGTATAATCCCTCAGTAACAGAATGGAGCAAGCAGAAGAAAGGATTTTTGACATGGAAGACAAAGCTTTCGAACACTCCCAAACTTCCAAAGAGGAATAGAAATGGAAGGCAAAAATGAATCATTTTCTCAGACAGCTCCAGGACAACTCAAAGACAACAAATATTCGCCTTATAGGGATACCTGAATGATGAGTGGCGTCACAAGGCACAGAGTCTCTTCTTTATGAGATTATAAAAGAGAACTTTCCAGACATGGCAAGAGATTCTGAAATTCAGATAGCAGACAGTTTCAGAACCCCAGCACGACTCCACCTGAATAAGACATCCCCCATGTATATCATAATTAAGTTCACTAAAGTTAATATGAAGGAGAAAATTCTGAAAGCAGCCAGAAGTAAGAAATCCATTGCCTACAAGAGGAAGAATAATAAAATAACTGCAGATCTCTCTGATCAAACCTTTCAAGCTGGAAGAGAATGGTCATCGACTTTTAATCTCCTAAAACAAAATAACTTTCAACCCAGGATCCTGTACTTGGCTAAACTGAGTTTCATTTATGATGGAGAAATTAAATACTTTAATGACATCCACATGTTGAATAAATTTGCTATAACTAAACAAGCTCTCCAGGATATTCTCAGATCTGTCTGCCATAATGACCAGCGTAATCCTCCACTACAAATGTAAACTAACCCAGAAACATTTTATCAAATTTCAACTTCCACAGTGATGAAAGGACTAAAAATGTGCACTGGACTTCCTAAAGATTTATCATTATTTTCAATTAATGTGAATAGTTTACATTGTCCTCTAGAGGCATAGGTTGGCCGACTGGATACAAAAACTCAGGCCAGATATCTGTTGCATACAAGAATCTCATCTTATGTTAAAAGATAAATTTAGACTCAAGGTGAAGGGATGGTCATCTATATTCCAGGCAAATGGAAAACAGAAAAATGCAAGTGTTGCAAACTTATTTGCAGATACAATAGGCTTTAAACCAACCAAAGTAAGGAAGGATAAAGATGGACATTTCATATTTGTTAAAGGTAATACTCAACATGATGAGATTTCACTTATTAATATTTATTAATATGCACCCAACCAGAATGCACCTCAATTTATAAGAAAAACTCTAATAGACATGAGTTACTTGATTTCATCCAGCTTCATAGTAGTTGGAGATTTTAATAATACTTTAGCAGTGTTGGATAGAACCTCCAAAAAGAAGCTAAGTAAAGAAATTTTAGATTTAAACTTAACCATTCAACAACTGCATTTAACAGACATCTACAGAACATTTCATTCTAATAAAATTGAATACACATTCTTCTCATCACCCTGTGGAACATACTCCAAAATCGATCACAACATAGGTCACAAGTCTAACCTCAGCAAATTTAAAAGAATAGAAATTATTCCTAGCATCTACTCCAACCATCATGGAATAAAAGTTGAACTCAGTACAACAGGAATCTGCATATTCATACAAAAACATGGAAGCTAAATAACCTTATGCTGAAGGATAGATGGATCATAGATGAGATTAAGAAGGAAATTGCCAAATTTTTGTAACAAAATGACAATGAAGACATGAATTATCAGAACCTCTGGGATACTGCAAAGGCAGACCTAAGAGGGAAATTTATAGCACTGCAAGCCTTCCTCAAGAAAACGGAAAGAGAGGACGTTAACAACCTAATGGGACATCTTAAGCAACTGAAGAAGGAAGAGCATTCCAACCCCAAACCCAGCAGAAGAAAAGAAATAACCAAAACTAGAGCAGAATTAAATGAAATTGAAAATAAAAGATCAACAGATCAATAAATCAAAAAGTTGGTTTTTTGAAAAGGTCCATAAAATTGATAAACCTTTGGCTAACCTAGCCAGGATAAAAAAAAAAAAAAAAGGTAAAATATCTAATTTCATCAATCAGAAATGGTAATGATGAAATAACAACAGACCCCTCAGAAATTCAAAACATCCTTAACGAATATTACAAGAAACTTTACTCTCAGAAATATGAAAATCTGAAGGAAATTGACCAATACCTGGAAACACGCTACCTACCAAGACTTAGCCAAAAGGTAGTGGAAACTTTGAAAAGGCCTATATCAAGTTTTTAAAAGCATCAACTATAAAAAAAACTCCCTAAAAAGAAAAGCCCAGGACCAGATGGCTTCATGTCAGAATTCTACCAAACTTTTAAAGAAGAATTAGTGCCTATATTACTAAACATCTTCTAAAACAGAAAAAGAAGGAATACTACCCAACACATTCTATGAAGCAAACATCACCTTGATCCCTAAACCAGGGAGAGACCCAACAAGAAAAGGAAACTATCGACAAATACCACTAATGAATATTGATGCAAAAATATTTAACAAGATACTAACTAACAGAATCCAACAACAAATCAAACAAATTATACACCATGACCAAGTGGAGTTTATCCCAGGGTCTCAAGGCTGGTTCAATATATGTAAATCCAAAAATGTAATTCAGCACATAAACAAATTAAAAAATAAAGACTATATGATTTTCTCAATTGATGTAGAAAAAGCTTTTGACAATATCCAGCATCCCTTCATGATCAGAACACTTAAAAAAATGGTATAGAAGGGACACATCTTAAACTGATAGAGGCCATCTACAGCAAAATGACAGCCGATATTGTATTTGATGGAGTTAAATTGAAACCATTTCCACTTAGATCAGGAACCAGGCAAGGTTGCTCCTTGTCTCCTCTGCTCTTCAACATCATAATGGATGTTTTAGTCATTGCAATTAGGGAAGAAAAGGCAATCAAGGGTATCCACATAGGGTCAGAAGAGATCAAACTTTCACTTTTTGCAGATGATATGATTGTATATCTGGAAGACACTAGGGATTCTACTACAACACTTTTAGAAGTGATCAAGGAATACAGCAATGTTTCAGGCTACAAAATCAACACACATAAATCGTAGCCTTTATATATACCAACAATAGTCAAGCTGAAGAAACAGTTAAGGACTCTATTTCTTTCACAGTAGCACCAAAGAAGATGAAATATTTGGGATTTGACCTAACAAAGAATGTGAAAGATCTCTATAAAGAGAACTATGAAACTTTAAGAAAATAAATAGCTGAAAATGTTAATAAATAGAAAAACATACCATGCTCATGGCTGGGAAGAATCAACATTGTTAAAATGTCTATACTACCCAAAGCAATATATAATTTTAATGCAATTACTATCAAAGCTCCATTGTCATATTTTAAAGATGTCAAGAAAATAACACTTCGTTTTATTTGAGAAAAAACCTCAACTAGCCAAGACATTATTCAGAAATAAAAATAAAGCAGGAGGAATCACACTACCAGACCTAAGACTCTAAATAGATAGTGATCAAAACAGCATGGTACTGGCACAAAAACAGAGAGGTAGATATTTGGAAAAGAATAGAGAACCAAGAGCTGAATCCAGCTACTTACTGTTATTTGATCTTTGACAAGCCAATTAAAAACATTCATTGGGAAAAGACTCCCTATTTAACAAATGGTGCTGGGTGAACTGGCTGGCGACCTGTAGAAGACTAAAACTGGCCCTACACCTCTCACCATTAACTAAGGTAGACTCTCACTGGATTAAAGATTTAAACTTAAGACATGAAATATATCAAAATATTAGAAGAAAGTGCAAAGGAAACTTGAAGGAATTGGCTTGGGTGAATATTTTAAGAGGAGGACTCTCCAGGCAATTGCAGCAGTATCAAAAATACACTACTGCAACCTGATCAAACTAAAAAGCTTCTATACATCCAAGAACATAGTAAGTATAGCAAGCAGACAGCCCTCAGAATGGGAGAAAATATTTGCAGGTTATGCCTCCGACAATGGTTTAATAACCAGAATCCACAGAGAACTCAATCATATTAGCAAGAAAAGAACAAGTGATCCCATGTCAGGGTGAGCAAAGGACTTGAAGAGAAACTTCTCTAAAGAAGACAGGC
>CAUYON010064285.1:0-29777 GCA_963573935.1 Arctocebus calabarensis | reverse complement strand
TTAAAGAAAGATGGAGACTTTACCTCTTTCATGTTTACATGGATGGAGCTGGAACATATTCTTCTTAGCAAAGTATCTCAAGAATGGAAGAAAAAGTATCCAATGTACTCAGCCCTACTATGAAGCTAATTTATAGCTGTCGGATGAAAGGTATAACTCAACTATAACACAAGAATATAGGGAAAGAGGCAAGGGTAGGGAGCGGAGAGGGGAGGTTAGGGCAGAAGGAGGGTAACTGGTGGGGCCACACCTACGGTGCATCTTAGAAGGGTATAGGTGAACCTTACTAAATGCAGAATACAAAAGTCTTCATATAATAACAGAGAAATTGCCAGGAAGGCTATGTTAATCAGTTTGATGAAAATAGTTAAGATTGTATATGAAACCAGCACATTGTACCCCTTGACTGCACTATTGTACATAGCTATGATTTAATGATAAAGATAATAAAAAAAAAAAGAAGAAGAACCAAAGAGTAATCAGCCCATGATATAATTGTGACCAAATTTACATGCAATTTTTTTTTAATCTATGTAAAGGGGACAGAGGGTAAGAGAAGGTTGAGAAGGTTGAGAAGGTTGAGCTTGCTTAGAATTTCCGGTTATTTACTTCTTGTCTCAAGAATAGTAGTCTTGAATAATTCTTCTTGCAAAGATATATGAACACTCTAAATTTATTTTTAGAAAGATTGTTAATCCTTTATTAAAATCACATTTTAATTACTCAAATTTATACAAATTTAATTGTAATGAATCATAATAATATTTCTCTTAGAAAAGTAATGTAATGTCTTCTATGTCAATGTGAGAATTCTCCATGGTGTCTTTTGTTTCTGTACCTTTCTAAGTAGAGGCACAGATTACCCTCTGCCCTGAGCTATCTTTCAATGAAAGTTTGTGTAAAGAAAAGCCTGAGATGAATGAGATGGTATTTTCCTATAAAAGGAAGGAAGTCACACATTCTTTCTGTCTGTTTTATAGATTTGATTTCCTTATGCTTAGTATGCATCTCCTAGAACAAAATCTACTCCATGGGAAAGTAAACAACTATGCCTCTTTAATATTCCCCTGAGAACTAGTACTCAGGAAACAACTTTAAAATGCTGTTAACCTGGCTATTGCTCATGCTATGCATAACAAAATGTCTTTTGTCTCTGACCTTGGAATCTTGTGTCTTTGACCAGCATTCATGGAAGTATATAGCAAGTTAACTTTGTAATGTGCTAGGTGAGTAAAATAGGATACCACTTTCTGCTCTAGACAAAAATAATAGACTCTCATTGGTTTTGAAATCTAACGGTTTCTTATGTCTTACATTCAGAACTCCTTAAAACCATCTCATTATTTCCCGATTACTCTGTTCCTATTGGTTTTATGTTAACCAAGATTTGATTTTAGCTATAAAGAGTGAGATATGAGAAAATAATTATAGTCAGTTGTTGCTATAAAAGAGCAAGGTGAACAGGCAAATGCTAAATTGAGAACTGGAAAAATAAATGAGTTAAGAGGAAACTAAAGTCTCAGCTGTGTGACTCAGAGCAGTACCTGGAAACCCATGGTAATTCAATCAGAAATGGGGCAACTTTTTTGACTTAAGATGCAAAACTGTCTACAGGTCTAAGAAACATTTGTGAGAAGGATAAGCAGTGATTGAAACTGAGATGATATGGAACTTCCTGTGTGAACTGGAAGAATATGTCCTGCCTCGGCAGACACAGCCAGCAGCTTGGAGGACGGAAAGTGCCTTAGTGCAGGCACATAATCCTGCTCCAGGTGCAGAGTGTGGCAGCTTTGTGAGTGCATTGGGCGGTTTTAATTGTGACTCAATCTCTCAGTTGGATATCTGAAGACCACAAAAACTCCACAATTTCAAGCAGGACCCACGCATCCTTCCACTTTATGTGTGTCTGTGACTTAATAACAGCTACACTTTATTTGATATAAACTGTGTGCCAGGCACTGTGGTAAACACTTTAAATGCAATAATTTCATTGTCAAAAGAACTTATATGAAGCAAGTACTAGTAATTTCATTTGTAAGTAAAGAAAAAGAGCTTTAGAAAGACCATTTAGACTGGAAGCAAGTGTAGGTCTCAGAGGCTGGTCCATCTGTCTACAAAGACCTACCATGACCATCACACTCTCTGGGTTCAGGATCTACATCACCTGAAAATAAAGAGCTGTGATATCTACAGTCTAGCTCTTCTGTTAACTTTTTTGTTCCCTTTTCTCCCCCTCTTAAGCCTCCCTTCAATAAATTAATCCTCATGAAGTACTTTTGTTTTATTATCAATATGGTCATTCTCAAAACCAAACATAAGAGTTTAATTGTAGTGCTAACCCTTTGTTTTTTTTTTTTCCTTCCTGTTCATTTTGTTATAACTTTATTATGTTAGGAAAAAAGAAAAAGCTTTGCTCTTCTAACATTTAACATGCTCAATATTTTTTCAATTTTTTATTTGATACCTTATAAGCACCAAGTATTTTGAAAATGACAAAAACCTTCTTTACATAAATTCTAATATTCTCAATGTTATGCTACATGTTGCCAATCTCTTTCTATGCTGAGCATCTCCGACTTTTTACATTAAAACCAAACTGTCTCAATTAATTCTTTTGGCTTTTTCTATTCTCACATCTGGAAAAACATATCTTTCTGAATTCTCTGCTCCCCAGAATTCAGCAAAAGCTCATTAATTTTTTGGTCTCTTGAATAAAGAATTAATAATAACTTGAAATTAAAGAGGCTTAAATGATCTATATTTTAAAGTTAGGGCATGTGTCATGGGTGCAAATTGATTCTCCTAAATCCACTGAGTTTTTCTTTATCTTCTCTATTTACATCCACTTGCTTGTCTGAGAGAGAATGAGGGCATCTTTGAAGGAGTTTGCATAGCTCTTTCTACAACTGAGGGAAATTCAGCTGCTGAGGAACCCATCGAGCACGGGTATGAGGGCTGAAACTCTACCTGGGGAGTCTCAAGGCACATGTCCTTTTCTGTTTTCTAGTGGTCAGTCTTGCCTTCTCTCTTTGCATCCTTTGTAGGAAAAATCAGCTTTTTTTTTTTTTTTTAGCATTCTAGCTTCAAAAGAAAATATGTATAAATTATTAGGATATTGCAATTAATAAAGTTACATTGACTTACAAAAGAATTTGAAAATGACTTTAGAATAATGAGTTCCTAACTTTTGTGTCTCTAGTGGCTGATTTATATTCCAAATAATATATTTTTTATTATTCTAATTAATTTTGGGTCATGGTTAACAATGGATTGTGGGAAAAATTCTGAAATGAATTGCTGTGGGAAAATTTTTAATCAAACAGCAAAATCAAACATTAATACTTTTACATTTACCATTACTTAGATGTAATGGTAAAACAAGCCATGATTTTCATTATTTGCATTTATGTTGTTGTTATTATTGAATATCTAAGTTTTACTTGCAATGATTACTTTCAGTACTATTACAGCAATATCTGAGTATTATCTCAGTAAATGCAACTTGGTCTGATTCATAAAATGGAGCATGACAGAAATACTTAAAAATATGAGGTTCTAATATCAGTGCAGTTAAATCAACTCATTCAAAATATTTACAACCCCATCAAAATTCTGTTGGGTTGATATCTACATAAAATTTTCCTCCTTTGTGAGAAGAATATATATAACAAATAAGACTCAAGAGATTTTCACGTGTAAAGAATTTGATACACATTTATTAATTTTATGAAGCATACTAATCTCTACTGGTACAAGGAACCAAAATTTGCGATATTGCCATGGAGTTAAAGAATCTTCTAGTTGTGACAGCGACCAACTTAACGAGCTGATTCCAGCAATAATTGAGTTTTTGTGCTTTTCTTTTAATTTCACTACCTGATGATACCTGAGCGCAGTAGATTTTATTTCAGAATCCCATTAGGCACTATTATGAGATCCTATTTCCTGGGATTTTAAAATCTAATTGTCAGTCATTGCGTTACAGTAAGTCTAGCTTTCATTTGATTCTCATGGCTCTACGCGGTGGGAAAAAAACAAAAGAGGTATGTTCCATCATCCTGTCAAGGAAGTTTCTTAACAAATTACCTTTCCCCTCAAAAGAAAACACAGAGAGACGTTTTTGTTGCTTTAACAATTCTCATAGTTCATATCTTCCTTTCTAAGCCATTAAAGGGAACAGAAGCAGAAAGCCCATAGACTAGCATATCTTGACAACTGATGTCCTTAAGATTTATGAAGAAATTCAAGTATTCAATAACTACATGAGACTAACTTGTGCCTCTTTAAAAAATATTTAGATCTGCTCATCAACCTCAGCTTTGTCAAAGAAAAAAAGGTACCCACCATATCTTTCAGTGGACCTGGAAGAACATTGGACGTAAAGTTTGAGAATTGATTATTTCCTTTTCTTTATATATTTTACTATGAAAGTTGTCCTCTGTCAATTTTTTTTGAGGGGGTTCAGGCTTCACAATCATTTTTGAGTTCTACTACATTGCTAGATATTTTTAAACCACACATTTTCAGCACAGTCCAGTTAATGTTGGATTTTCATAAGTCTCACCATTGCTGCAAATCCAGAGTAAACCCAAAGGTGGGAAAGATTAAGTTACATATTAAGCTAGGTGGATATTTTTGTAAACTCCAGGTGGATATATATAGATTCCAATTACTACACATCAAAAGGAATTTTTACAAAGATAAAAATTCATCTGTGGGCTTGTACAACTCGTGGGTATCTCACTTCTTTTTCATTCCATGTCGGAGCACTCCTGCAATGGTTTTAAACAAAAGCCCTTTACAGATCGTAGGAAGAACAAACAACTGCTTAAACATTATGGCGGCGTGATAGCTTATATATCACATTTCCTTTTGGAGTAAGGGAGGAAAAATGAAGGCTTGCTTCAAAATCTTAAGGAACTTTATCTTTTGCTTTTACCATGAATTGGGAGAACTAGCTTGCGAGTTACCTGGAATTGAACTGTCAAAACACAGTGAAGTGTCCCAACTCATGGTGAAGGAGTTAGCACAGTATGTGTGTTTCTGTCTGCCAGGCGTGGAGTAGCCCTGTTATGGATCTTCCAGGTTTCATTACCATGGTCTGTCGTAGACTATCCTGATCCACGGGTACAGTTCCCCTCCATTTTCAGCAGGAAGAACCAGCACATGCAGGCAGGATCCAGTGTTTACCCTGGGGAGGATCTGGCCTGACAAATGAAGCTCAATCCTTCCCTTACTGAGTTGACCATTTATCCAGAGTTCTGAAACCATTAAGCCACTCAGAGCAGAGCATTCCCCCACCCCCATCCCTTCATGGAAGGTTTGACATGAACTTCATTATGATCTGTTATTTCACTGCCAAGAAACATGGTCACCAGGTCCATTGTGATTCACCTGTGCAAGTTGCACCTTGCTTGGTTTATCGGTGTTGCCAGGAGGGCTTCATCTGTTTCCATCTGCAGGGATTTTATACTTCTTGATTTCTTAGTATCTCAAAACTTTCCTAATGAACTCATGTAATGAATGTAGAAATAAAATGAAAAGAAAACCCTAAAGTTATTGATATATCATCATCTCCTAAGGGATGTTACTCTCCTAGGGAAGTTCCAGAGATGAGAACTGTGGAGTGAAAGCAGTAATAGAAAAACTCCTAAAATAAATCTACAAATGTCTAGTAATTCTTAGATATTAAGAATGAGGAGTAGTCACTGAGAAAAATGTTAATATTGATAAAACCAATTTTGAACAATCACCTGTGTCAAGAACTGTGATTTCTATTTTTCCTCCAACAGCCTGGTGAAGTGGTATCTCCATTTTACAAATAAAAAAGCTGGCATTGCCAGAGATTTTTAAGGTTGCCTTGTTAGTAAACAGCTATCATAGTTTTTAAAATCAGATCTTCATGATTCCGAAGTCTGTGTTCACTATGCCCCACAGTTCTTTGAAACCCATAGTCTCAAATCATATGGAATATAAACTATAGGGAAAGGGAAATAGAAAAATTTACATATTGTTATGCTTTCCTTCTGTTTTTAATACATCTCTGCTCATAGCTCTTTTCATTGACTGTTTGACTCCAAAAGCATTGACAGATGCTTAACCACAAGCATCTTATTTTGTATACTGTACTGAACTCACTTACTTTGGACCGATGTATTTGGAATATAAATAAAGTATAAATCAGTGGTTCTCAACTTTCCTAAGGTCGCAACCCTTTAATACAGTTCCTATGGGTTGCGACCCACAGGTTGAGAACTGCTCGTATTAATAGACTTGAAATATGCTATGAGTTCTTATATATAAACAAAGATTTAGAACATCAGCAAATCATATTATGAGAAAAAACAGACATGAATATCAGATCACTGTTCTTTAAAAGGCAACAGGCAAATAGATGTTTAGTCTTTACTTTTCTCTAAACATTAGGCCAAAAATAAAAATTCATGGTAAGATGATACATTTACATTAACATTTGTTGGCTTATGTCTGCAAATTTAATTCTTCTGTGATGATAAAAAGAATACAAATAACTGCTCTAAGGAGTGTTTTTTTGTTATTATTTAACAGTTATTTAGTAATAGGTTAACTAATTCATTATCAAAACTGGGATACTATAAAAATTATTAGGGCTATTAAGAGTATTCTGGAACTGAACGAATATATGGGACTAGCCCAGGAAAACTGTGGGATATGGTCATTCTGTTCACGAAGTGCCTATTGTGGTATTTAGAATTGTTTCAAGAACTGTGGAAAGACATGGAAAATTGGAAGGTGACTTCAAAAGTTGACAATATTGTTAGATAAACAAAATTTACCCACAGTACATATGGTATACAATTCAAAAGGGGATACAAGCAAATGCTAAATGTAAGATACTTTCTAAAAGGGTTACCATGTTAACCCTAAATGAATCCCTAACAATAAAAATAAAAAATGGAAAAAAGTACCATATTAATGTCAATAATGAAAATTTCCTTGTGGGTGGCCTCATGCAGAAAACAAATGAACTTCGCTGAGTATGGATAGGAATCTGAATAAACATTCAAAGAAAATCTAAAGTTTAAGTAGCTTTATTGGACTAATCTCAACCTCTTTTCTACTCCTACTACCCATTTAATAATTCTGTTAGACCACAAAAGGGTTATGAATAGATAAAACAGGTGAAAGTCATAGACAAAGGCTGGATTATTACTTAATGTTGAAAATACCTAGTACTTTAATTATGTTGATACACTATTGGGTGCTTGCTCTGCTAGAGAGGAATAAAAACATTATGGGAAAAGCCCTACGGGGAACTACTCTAGAAACTTGGTTCTCACATGGCCAGAGCAGAATGAGAAGGAAGAGGTGGTATGAGATGGCACTGCCGAAGTATTCCGAGGCTGGATCAGAAAGGTCTTTCTCTTGGTAGTATTTCATTCAAAATGCAATATAAAATTTATTGGAGGGTTTTAAACAGAAGATTGCCATGACCTGATTCACATGATCTCAGAAAGCTCTCTTGCTGTTGTTTGGGAATGTGTCAGTTGGGGCAAGAATATGAGAAGTAGATTCGTATAAAGGCTGCTACAGTCATTTGGACAGAGGTCATCTGGGTGGAAAAAGTTGGGGTAGGGGGTGTATGGAAGGATCTGGATATGTCTCGGATGGCAAAGTCAACAGAACTTTCTGCTTGCGAATGTGGAAAAAACAGAAATGTAAAGAGTTATTGTTTTAAGCAACCAGATAGATGATATTGAGAGGGAGCTCTGGGGATGAGAGAAGGTGTGATACGTAGGAGACCCCCTTTGTATTACAGTGTGATACGTAGGAGACCCCCTTGGTGCAGGTTACGTCTAACATACCCAGGCAGCTACATTCACACAGGAATAAATGCAATCAATGTAACCTGGTTCTCAGTACCCTCAATAAATCTCCCCAAATAAAAAAATATATGGGGTTCTGGAAAGAGAGAAATTGGAATTCAAATTGAAGATATGGAGGAACTTGCTGATTGGTGAGAAGCTGCAGTTACTTGTTTGTTTTTTTTTGATCTGTCATTGTTTTCTAAATGTCTAGTACTATGCATCCCTCAGTAATCTGTGAAAATAGTGAGGTCAGACCTACCTATTTGCATTGTAATATCATAACTTCTTTAGCTCATCATTAAGTTTTCTTATCTATTTAACTCCCCAAACCTATCCAGTTCTTTTACATACCTTGTGCTCTAGAAATGTGTTTCTTTAAATATTTTATGAATTATCTGCACCTTGCCTAGTCTACAAAATGTTTTTTCCCTTCCCTTCTCTGTACAGACATCCAGTTCCTTTAAATCTCCAGTTCTTGGTGACGTATCCTCTCTGTTAAATTTCAATCCAACAGTCCAACAGTAAATTTCTCATCTAATTTTTCTCCTTCTAAAGAGAGGATAAAGTTATTTTTGGCTTCTTAGGATTCTTATGAGATTATGACATTTAAATGGGCCTTCAATATATGTAGATTATTATTTTTAATATCATTGTTATTGTAAAAAACAGGACTTGCTCTCCATTTTTATCAATATATTAAGAAATAAAATATAAACAATATTAACACGAGCTCTCCCTTGGGTGAAGTAACCATGTGTTTGTGTTTACTTTGGATTGAAATCTGTTTTGGTTAGCTCACCTTTCCTTCCTTTCAAAAGGAAATTTAATGAAAGAATATTAGGGCCTCTGGTAGAATTGACGGCCACCTGGGAGATAAGTCTTAGAGGATGAGCAGGAATCAAAAGGGCTCTGGTGGGAAGAAGACTCAGACAGCAGGAAGCACAGCAAATACCCCGAAATTAAATGGGCCTCTCCCACAATGGCTGTGGCTGCTGCTGTGCTTTAATGAGTACTTCAAAGGGTACTTGCTTGCCCTATTGGCCAAGTTTAACTTCAAAAATTCTGGAGGAGACAATGCCTTGGCTGTGCTCCTCTGGGGTACAGAAGAGGGGTATGTGGCTCTTCTGGTCACCATCAGCAATGTAACTGAAGAACATGTAGTTGCCTCTAGAATAGAGTTATTAAAGATGAGCAATGGATGCTGGACAGGTAAGAGCTTAATAAATGCTACTGCAGACTTTGACATAGTGCCGCCTTCTCAGTTAAATTATCTGTCCTTGGCCAATATATCCATATACACACAAACACATATATAAATATAGCATATACATTATATAGCATATATATTATGCAACATTCCATACTATTTGTATATAGCATATTTATAGTGCATATATATATATATCACATATCTGAGTATGTACAAGGTGGCCATAAAAATTGTGTGATTTAAAATTGCACACAAACTTTATGGCCACCTTGTATATCATATATCTGTTTAAAAATATATAACATGTGTATATACATATACATATATGAGTTCTATCATATGAGTTTGAAATTTGAGAGATATGGGTTTGTGTCTTCATTCATGGCACTTAAATATTACTCATCATTGTGAAATTTTAATAAATGGCTTTAGGAAATTCTAATGTACTCTGTGGACAGTATTCAGTACACATAGTTAATGATTATCAATATTAATACCAATATAAGTGACATAAACTGTTTATATCATCCATTTCAGCAAAGTTTAATATATGCATAATTTATTTTAGATCATATAGTATTTTAATGCCTGAATTTTAAAAAAGAACTCATGAATATTCTGAACCAGATATTCAATGTATATTTCTTTAAATATAGAATTAATTTTTGATAAAAATATTTGAGGTTTTAAAGAACCAAATATCTTAAATATAGTTTGAACATGTCTCAAAGTGCAATAGTTTATTTCCCACAGTGAAATTTCACCTCTTCCTAGTTATTGCATTTTTACTTTAGTCCAGTGTCAGGACTATAAAGTGCTGTTCTCACAGTTCCTACAGCTAAACCCTGTGCAGAAAGAGGCATATGTTCCTATTAATCGACAAACATTTCCGTCAATCTCAGCCCACAAATGTTAAATTGTAGTCTCCATAACAAGCCACAAAGCCCTTTTTGATATTAAAATATCTTTAATCTCATCACAGATTGCTGCACAGTCCATTCCTTTAAGCTATTAATCTCATTGTATAACCTCCCTGACCAAGTCCCTCACTTTAAAAGGACTTCCCTTTTTCCATCATTGTAAAGACCAAAGGAAAAGAGGATAGCTCTTTCCAAACCTCAAAAGGAAAGACAGTGATCTATTCTTTATTACACTTTATTATGTCCTTTAAAAATCTTATCATGTATTAGCGGTAATATTCATGACACTGGAGGACACTTACAATAGTCAGCTCTCATGGTGATCAAAAAGCTTCACTTTAGCATTTAATCAACTCTAAAAGCCATTCATTGCTTTGGATATTCCCAGTGCAATGAACATTATCCATAAGCTTTTTTTTTTTCTTCTTTCTTTTTTTCTTTTTGCATAGAAAAGCAAGATGGTACAGGGGTTGGAAATCAGCTCTAGTAGGGACTTAACCAATTTGTAAAGGGACATTTTAATTTCCATAATAGCTTCTTCAAAGACCCTATTGAGTAACTCTTTAATTTACTGAGTTTAGGAAAGACTTAAAAGCATTGTCTTGCTTTCTGTATATAAGACTCTTTTGGGGAACTGAGTGGGTACCTTGGAATACCCTCAAGCAGCACCTCAAAGGCTGAGTTCCATCCTTGTAGCTGGCGCTTCTACCTGTGGTGGGTACGGAGACACATAAAGGTCTGTCAAGTCCAACTGTCTCTTTCAGTGGTGAAAATCCTTGCTTGTATTTCTAATGGGATAGTTTCTTAGAAGCATATTCATTGAATCTAGGTTAAGAGATTGAGTTTCTGAAAGAGAATGCAGCTCTTGAACATCTATTTTTGGCTTATCCCACACAACATTATCTCTGAGGGACTGGAGGAGCAGTTAAGCTATTACTATCACCTCATTACTATTTCTCTACTATTACTAGCCTGACATAGGTAGGGACTCAATGTTTCTGTGAAATGTAATCTGTTTATCTGCTCAGATCTAACAATATTGAAAGAAAAGAAATCTCTGCTCTCTAAGTAACTCAACCCCAAATCCAAAGTTATTTTGCCTTTTTGTATTTATCACACATGACCTCTATGAGGCATTGATATTTGATAAAACTATATTCTCATCTCTTTTATTTTTCTGTTTTGCCCTCCTAGATTTGTGACTACTCGTAACCTACTTTACCAATTCAATTTGTCCTCCTGAAATTTGCTTTGTAAATGTTCACCAAGCTCACGGTTTCAAAAACAATGAGGAAAGTTTTTCTTTTCTTTCTCTAGACACTTCAATTATTGTTTCTATGTCAGAGCTCTCATATGACATTCTATTACTTTTTAACTTTATGCTTGGTATTCCTATAAGAATTTCCAATTAGCATTTCATACCAAATTAAAAAATACATACAACAATTTTTCAGCATATGTAGCATTATTTCTTTGGTTATGTTTATAAAAGATTGGAGAAAGGGGGCATTGTCTCTTACTCCATTTATTCTATTACAATTCCTTATGGTCCTGTTTAAAGACTTGGGATTAATGAAATCACTCTTTATAAAGCAAAGTTTTGTGGCGTGCTTTGTGTTCTATATTTATTTAGATTTACAATGATCTATTTAAGCATCTTCTGAGAAGAAGTAATACTGATAGTTTTAAGAAAAAGCAGAGCTGGGTAGAAAAGTGGTGAAAGAATAAATTTTATTCAGAAATTATTGCAATAGAGGAAAAGTGACTTCAGTATAGAACCAGGTCAATTCCAAACACAATACAACAAGGAGCACAGGGATTTATAAACAAGGAGCAGATTTCGGCGAGGGAGGGGATGGCAAATTACTAAAAGGAGTAAAGAGTAAGGAAACCATGCTGAAGGCTGGTGGGTGATCAGATATTAAGGATGCAGGATTTGGAATCTGATGAGATACTGAGGAAATCAGATATGTACTAAGGGTGGGAGATTCTCCCTATAGCAGTATTCTAATTTAAATTGAATAATGCAATCCAGAAAAGGAAAGACACTGGCGCCTAAAATCAAAGTATAGTTGTTTAGAGTGCTTAGAGCAGCCTCACTGAAGTTTGTCAATAAATATATATGTAGCAACCAAATAGCTGAAATTAATTATAATATGCTTGACAGCATAGTAAGTCATTTTGCATTATTTTATTCAGTGCCACTGAGCTCAATCAGGTAATTTTTTTGCATTACCTATATATTAGGCTGAAGAAATTGAGGCTCAGGACAATTAAGCCATTTGGCCCAGGTCTCACCATTAAAAGCAGCAGAGGGGAGGATCAAAGCCAGGTCTGCCTGACTCCAGCTTCTTACCTCTCAGCAACATGTCAGGAAGACTGCAAGAATTCAGGGAGAAAAGCCTCAATAGTCTGGCACGATGAACACTTGCTGTCGGGTCTGAAGGGAATGTTGTCAACTAGGATAATAATATTCATGAAATGTGGGCAATGTGGATAACTGAGGAGAGATGAAGGGAGGGTTTTCCCCAATGGATAGTCTTGGAGATAGCTCAAATGGGCTGGCCTTAAAAATGGCTAAGGCTGCATGCTCTCTCGCACTGTAGGCAAGAGTGTTAGAGTCAAAACTAATGTCATTTAGGAAAAAAACAAGACATGACTTATTTTTACCCATAGGTTTGAGTTTGGAAATGTGAATGCTGTATTTTCCCCTTTATGTAGAAGCTTTATATTGTTATTTTTTTTAATGTGTCTGTAGTCTTTAAATTTATAGAAAAATATTACAAAATTAATTTTTATATGCACTAATTTTTGCAAATTTGATGTTTCAATTTTAATAGAATCAACGATTATAAGCTTTCTTCTCTGACTTACCATTTTGCTATTCTAGTATTGGTAACTGAAAGCAAAAATGTTCGGAGTTGTGTTTCACGAAAATGGCAGATGTGCAAACATTAGCCTCTAAATTTAAATAACGTCCGAATGATTTGGTGGTTGACTTTCCTAATAGTAAAGTTGTGGCTACAATTGATCAACTCCAGCCTCATCAACAGATGTCCCTATAACCATTAGCAGCTCATGGATTGTTTAAAGGACATTAACATCTCATTTGTTTAGTCAAAACGCCATCAACTCAACCTTTGAGAATTGTTTTCTTGTCACTATAAAATTTAGTCCATTGTCCTTTAATTTTTAAATGACATGTATTTCACATCAATTAAGGCAGAAAGTCCAATTATCTAGTGAATTTGTCACAAAGAAAGTGTTTTGAATAGCTGATCAACAAAGATAGCTGCAGTACATAGCCAACAGGGTGGTGCTGGATTGAGTAGATAACCCAAAATGTAGATGTGTATAATTATAATGTAAATATGTTAATTCCTAAAGGGATGTTTAGTAAAATGTATGTTTTCTTTCAATGGTTCCCAGTGGTTTTTAATAATGAGAGTTTATATTTAAAGTCTCCATTTTTATATACCTCTTTGAGAAGTTTAGAAATATTTATAGCTGAAGAATTCTTGGTTGCAGCTTATTGTTAAATATGTTTATCGTTTTTCCCCCTAATCTTCCAATACCTATGATTATAATCTACAATTTGTTCTGTAATCAAAATGGGACATTTTATTTATAAATCTTGCTCTTAGGAGAAAATGGGAGACTTTTCTCCTTCATGTTTCCGTATCATCTATAATGATACATCAGGTCCAAATTGCAGCCAGATAAATGCACACAGTTATGCAAAATTTCAGTATGTTCAGTGTAATTTTTCAAAAGGCTACAGTTGTGGGATTTTAATATACTTTTAGTTGTCATAGTGTCACTGAAAAGGTGCTTGTATTTTTAGCAAGTTAAGAATAATGGCTTTGCTATCATTCCTGCAAAACAGTAACATGAATGCAAATATGTCATGAGGAGCATATTTGTATGTGTAAAATATTCCAGTTACATAATGTATTTTTGAAGTTTTACTCCTTAACAGCATTCCCATATTTTTATTCATGCTAACTTCATTTAACATCTTTTATTTCTTAAAAAAGCTTTTTACTTCGAAATTAGTTGCCTCACTTTGCATAGAAATAAATGAAGAATATTCTAGATTTGATTTAAATCACCATATTGTTTTACTCTTAATTGAGCTATTTTTTGAAGGAGAGTAATTTAAATGAGAGTATGTGAGGAAATGCCTTGTGGAACAAAGAGCTTTAGTCCTCATTTTGAAATATGAAAGTGTAATTGAGACCCCGGAAGATAACCTCCTTAGTGTACAATTGTAGAAGTTTCAACAAATGTGTGTGATTGTGGCACCATCACCAAGATAAAGATCTAGGATGTTTTTATCACATAAATTTTCCCTGAGTCACTCTGTAGTTAACCTATTCTCATCCTCGGTCCCTGGCAACCCAGATCTATTATATATCCCTGGAGTTTGTCTTTTTCCAGATAGGATTATAAATCGACTTAGTTTGTATGTAGCATTTGGAGTCCGACTTCTTTAATGTCAACTAACACACTTGAGAATCATCTGTGTATCTGGAGTCTTCTTTACAACTGAGTAGAATCTCATTCTGTGGATGTATTTTTTTTTTGTTCATCCTTTCTTCAGTTGGGGGACATTTGGCTTATTTTCAGGTTGGATGATAAAGATTATGAATAAGCTGTTCTAAATATTCACATAAAGGGTTCTGTGGGAACGTGGTTTTTCCTTTTACTGGGATAAACACAGAAGAGCAGGATTGTGGAGTAGTATGGTAGATGCACATTTAATTTTATAATAAATTGTAAGAACTGTTTCCAAAGTGGCTGTACTTTTCCATTTCATATAAGCAAAGTAGGAGAATCCAAAATGCTCCACCCCCTTGCCAGCTCTTGGTATAGTCAAGTCAGTCTGTTGTGGGTGTCATTGCAATTTTCACGTTCATTTCCTGCTGTCTAATGATGAGCACCTTCCCACGTGCTGATTTTCCCTTCCTTTGTGGGCATGTTCAAATATTTATTTACTTGTCTATTCATTTTTTGCTGATAGTTGTCTTATTAAATTTTGGAATTTTTAAACACATTCTTGATATGTGCTTCACGTTATATATGCTTTGAACATAAATTATCCCAGTCTGTCACTTTTAATTCTTTTAACAGTGTCTGCTAAAGAGCAATTTTCTGTAATGTGAGTAAATTCACACCAATGCAGCAAGACAATAAAAAGGATTATGCTATTTTACTTAGTGTGTGCTTCTGTGCGCAGATGGACAGGACTATGTCTGTGTTTAAAATCTAGTGTAAAAATGTAGAAAATATCTGATGGACTTATGAACTGAGTAAATAGTGATGTGCTTTTGTTGTAAAAGAGAAGCAACCCCATCGTTCCCTATCTGATATAACCAAAGTCCAATAATTTATTTTTCTTCCTTTGGAATTTATTTGTATTGTTTAGGGTTCATCGAGGGTACAAAGAATTAGTTTATGCTGCCTGCTTTTGTTAAAGTCCCTCTTATAACTGTGTTCCCTCTCCAAGAGGTGTGCCGTACACCATCACCTCCATCGGCCTCCCTCCCCCTCCTTCCTGCTCCTTCGTTCTCCTGCCCCCACCCACTTTAAATTAATTTGAGTTTTTCTCTTATGAGGGTATGTTTAGATTATCTCCTGGAATAATTTCTTACAAATATAAAAAAGTAGGGTTTCCATATAAGCAAGCATTGAACATGTGTTGTTGTTGGGGACAAGAGCTGCTTAGAATTTTAAATACAAATCACTACTAAAATTCTAATCTCAATATTCATTATAAAGCACAGGCAGATGCTCCTCAAATATGGTGGGGTTATGTCTTGAAAATGCCATCACAAACTGAAAATATTGTACGTATCTAATGAACTTAATACACTTCACCCAGGAATCATAGTTTAGTCTGCCATACCTTAAACATGCTCGCAATGCTTACATGAGTCCATAGCCAGGCGAGATTTGTAACCAAAGCCCATTTTGTAATGAAAGGTTGAACATCTCATGTACTGCATATTGATAGCTTGGGGAAAGCTCAAAATGTGAAGTTCCTTATGATTTTTTCATACCATACTAAAGCTGAAAAATCATTACGTTGAACCATCATAAGCTGGGAATCATCTGTACTGATAGGTTCAAATGGCCTCTGGGTTTGAATACTATGGTTTTTCCCAATTTTGTATTTCAAAAGAAGATCTACTTGGTTGTTATGAGATATTCAATATAAAATTTCCACTAGAGAAATATTCTTATCAGAGAAATATTTTCCAAGATGAACCTTTGCTTTACATACTTAGAAGATTTTTAAAGGCTGCAAAGTTAGACAAAATTAGTGCTTTTTTATCCTATACATAAAAGATTATATGTTGCGATTATGCTGAAAAAACTGGTGAAAGGATTCATTTGGGGCACACATGTTGGTCTTCTTTCTTGATATGGGTGGTTATAGTAAAAATATTTAAATCTGGGCTCAGCGCCTGTAGCACAGTGGTGACAGCAGCAGCCAACAGTTGGCGGGTGTGAACCTGGCCCAAGCCAGCTAACTAACAATGACAACTGCAACAAAAAATACCTGGGAGTTATAGCAGGCTCCAGTAATCACAGGTACTTGGCAGGCTGAGGCAAGAGAATCACTTGAGCCCAACCAAGAGTTTGAGGTTGCTATGTGCTGTGACGCCACGGCACTTATCGAGAAGGACAGAGTGAGACTCTGTCTAAAAAATAAACAAATAAATAAATTATATATATATATATATATATTTAAATCTGAACCTTCTGTCTTTTATTCTAGAAATGAAAATATCAGAAATTAAATAAAATATCAGAAATTAAATTAAATGTGCTCCTCCCCTTCACATTCTATAATACGAGATGTGTACAATGGGGTACAGTTTGGATTGGAATTTTGTTTATGAAAACAGAACCTCATTGCTCAAAAGGAAAAAAATATATATAACAGCATAAAAGGGAGATATGATACATAATAAAATTGTGAGCACTGTGATGAAAAATAGAACACGTCCTTCCACAATCTTAAAAAAAAATCTTTTTATCGAAGTTTAGTAAACAGGTATTACAGAAGGCCTCACACATCGCGATTATGCAACTTAATGAAGTTTTACAGCTAAACACTGGACTAGGGTATTTAGCTCTGAGATAAATTAAAAAAAAAAAAAAAGAACAGAACAAATCGCCCAGGTTAACCAATATTGCAGAAGCCCCATTCTTCTTTCTTCCAGTTACGACCCCTGTGAGGATTACCCCTGCTCTAATTTCTGACAACATCAATTTGTTTCACACGCCTTCATACCCGTATTTATGGAATCTTCTTATGTCTTCTTTTCTCTCTGACTTCCTTTCTCAATGTTAGGTTTGTTAGATCTCTCTATGTTTCTCTATGTCATTGAAAATCATTCTCCTGGTGGTGGGATGGTATCCATTGTGTGACTACACAAGACATATTACACTTTGTTCAGTGGTAAGCGTTTGAGTAATTGCTACTTGCTGGAGGATTAATTCTGCTACGAACATTCTGATACATATCTTTGGCATACAACTGCACATGGGCACATTGAGTATACTCTTAAACCAAAGAGTCGCATTGCTGGATAATCAACAATATGTATATAAAGTATATACATATTTTTAGCTTTAGTAGAGTCAAAGGGACTTATAAAATGGTTTAAAAAATTTTTACTCCCGTTAGTAGTTTATAGGAGTCTTAAGAATACCATGACCTGGCTAACATATTACATTTTCTATCACTTTTACTTTAGCCATTCTTGTGTGTATTTTATGATTTCATATTATTTTAATTTATATTTTCCTGATATATAATTAAGGTGGAAATCTTTGTGTATGTTCATTGGTAATTTGCATATCCTCATTTCTAAAATGTTTGTCCAAATCTTATGCCCATCTAGACTGGATAAAGCATGCTTTCCTTTTTGGACTTATTGAAGAAAGTGATGTAGTCTAGGAATTTGTCCTTAGTTATATTTGGTGAATAACTCGTCTCATCTCTGAACTTTTTTCCATAGTGGCGAAGACAACTTCAAAAAGGAAAATGACTTCGGATAAATGTAAGTTTGTAATTTTAAATCATCTAATTTATACTTTTATTTTATAATTAATACTTGTGTGCCATTTGAGAAATCTCTCCTATTCACTTTATAATAGTTTCTTCTATTTATCTCCCTAAAAGCTTTATTGATTTTTCTTTCATGTTCTGATCTGCTATCAATCTTTAATTGATTTTTGTAAGGTATGAGGTAGGAATCCCTATATATTTTTTTCCCAAATAATAGACCCTGTACCCTTAGTTGAAATCATCATTTATTCCTCGAAGCAGTAGTGTCAATTTAGTCAGAAATCAGATGAACACTTTTGTGTGCTGCTTTATTCATCGACTCCATATTCTATTCCAATGGCGAACTAGTCAATTGTTGCATCAATATTACATTGTCCAAATTGCCACAACTATTTAATAGACATTGCTACATGATGTAAGTTTTTCGGCTGTTTGTTTTCTTCAGGATTGCCCTAGCTATTTTTCTCACTTTGCATTTCCATACGGATGTTAGAATCTTTTTGTCCATTTATATACACATACACATGCACACACACAAACTTCTACGTGGTTATTTTGATCAAATGTCACTAAATCTATAAGTTAATTTAGATAGAATCAAGGTCTTTAAAATGTTGACTTTCTAAATCATGGGCATTCCTTTCTTAATCTCATTTAACTTCTCTCATACTCTTTTCTACTTTTTAATTCTATAGTTATTGCAGATCTGTTAGATTTATTTACACGTTTGACTTATTTTGCTGCTATTGTGGTTTATATATTTTTAGTTTCACTTTTACCTGTACTGATAATATAAACATAATTTACTTATGTTTTGGCTATATACACAGCCTCACTGTTAAAGTAATTTATTCTAAAAATGTATCTTTTGATTCTTTTGGATTTTCAATGTAAATAATGATGTTGCCCTCAGATAAAGTAAGTTTCATTCCTCTTTTTATAAACCTATGCTGTCTCTCTCCCTACCTCCTTTCCTCCCCATTGACATATTCTACTGGTTAGTTATAGAATGAATAAAATGTGCAGTAGAAGTGATGATAATATGTGTCCTCATCTCATTCCAAATCCCAGGGGTAAAAGGCCACAGTAATAGAGTGTGATGATTGAATATATATTTTCTGTAATCTCTTTTTCTTTGGCTTCATGTTTTCACTCAATCAGGATATGCTTAAATATTCAGTGGTTCCATTAGATCAAAGTTTGAAAGAAGGTTGGAAAAGCAGTTCAGGAGAACATAGACAAAGGAATTATGATGGTTTCATTCACTAGTCTTTATACTGGCTATCTAGAGAACAGAGATATTTAAAGAAAACAAGAAAGCAGAAAAACAATTCAAACACTCAAGTTCTGGATAGTCGGAAATGCCTTCTCAGTACTGTGGTGATAGGTTCTATAATAGAAAATAGGAGAAAAGACTGATTCTATGGCTTCCTCGTATCTAAAACTCTTTGGGGTTGACATCCGTGATGATTGCTAAAAATTACAGTCAAGAATTCCAATGCTCTGTTTAGGGATGCTATACTTTAAATCTGTATAAAATGAGATTTTTCTCTAAATCCCCTAAATTTATTTGCAATTTCACTTCATTGAGATTGTTATTGAAACTTCAAGTCATGTCCCTTCGCAGAATTTGAATTCTGACTCTAGCCTTCTGAAGTGTAAAACCCTGAAATATAGCTGAGCCACAAATATTATCTGAAGCCAGGTTTGCACTAAGAAATATCTGCTGGCATAATAGGAAGTATTGAAACAAATGAACAACAACTTTTACTTAACAATGACCTTCTCTTAGTGTACTGGATGCCCCGCAAGATTCCAGGCTCTGCCAATTACACGGCGAGGGAGTCAGATATGCTTCCTTTCAAACTGTTGTTCTCAGTTCAGATATGTACACACGTATAAAATATACATTCATGTAATTGTCATGCAGTGTAATGTCAGTTAGTGGAGAAATAATTATAATGGTTCTCATAACATGATGCCTGACACAGTCAGAAAAGAGCATATTTAACCTAGTGAGTTATCTGAAAACTTTTATTTCATTCTTCTAATACATATTGTGGACCTAGTACTTGCTAGGCCCATGGAATATAGTGATGAGAAAAATAAGCATGCTACTTGTGTTCATAAAACCTACATTCTAGTCTTTTTTTCTTTTTTTTTGGCTGGGGCTGGGTTTGAACCCACTACCTATGGCATATGTGGCCGGCATCCTACTCCTTTGAGACATAGATGCCACCTTACATTCTAGTTTTTTGGGAGATAAAAACCTAAACTAAGTAATCACACAAACATATATCTTGAAAATATATGAAATATTATCTTCCAAGAAAGATGGAAGGTATTTTAGAGAAGCATAACAGCCAAGCCTTACTTAATCTATGGATTATAAAAGCTGTTCCTAGGCTGCATGGGGTGGCTTGTACCTGTTATCCTGGCACTCCACAGTGCCGAGGTGGGAGGATCCTTTGAGCTAAGGAGTTGGAGACCAGCCTTAGCAAGAGAGTGACGGTCTCTGCTAAAAACAGGAAAAAATTAGCCTTGTGATGGTGCCTATAATCCTAGCTACTTGGGGGGCTGAGGCAGGAGGAACACTTGAACCGAGGAGTTTGAGGTTGCCATGAGCCAGGCTGATGCCATGGCACTCTAGCAAGGGCGACAGAATGAGACTCTGTCTCCAAAATTAATAAAATAAAAAATAAAATAAAAACCAAAAGGTTTTCCTAAGAAACGGACATTCGAGTTGAGATAGGAAGGAGGTAAGAGAGAAAGGGAGATGCTCAGTGGTGGCAAGGGCGGGCTCAGCATAAGTAATAGCATCTGAAAACCCCAAAGCAGGGAGGGACAATTTGTCATTAGAAAGTCATTATGGCTGATGCAAAAGGGCATGGGGAAAGGAAGAAAATTAGGTGGAGAAGGTGGGAAAAGAGGAAAAAAGCAAAATTATTGTGTTTTGTATGATTTATTTAATAAATTTACACTTCATATTAAGAGATGGAAGGAAGAGTTGTTTAAGAGTTTGGCAAAGGGGGAGGCGCCTGTGGCTCAAAGGAGTAGGGCACCGGCCCCATATACCAGAGGTGGTGGGTTCAAACCTGGCCCTGGCCAAAAGTGCAAAAAAAAAAAAAAAATGAGTTTGGCAAAGGAAATGATAAAAAAGAAAAATATTAATGTATGTTCCAGATTCCCAGCACAATATAGCACTAATCACTTTAGGAAACCAACTTTTTTTTATATTAGTATTTGGATCTTCTCCTTTGGAATTTGCTATTCAGTGCTGATCTTTTGGAATGAACTTAAAGAGAGTCACTGAGGCACCAACCTCTCACATTAATTATTTTTTGCTCAAAAAAATCCAACAGCAAAAATGAGGCATTTGTCTGAAGTTTGACTGAGCCTTCCAGGCCAATGTATAGCATTATCCGACCATTCTTTCCTTCCCAATTTTGTCCCTTCAGTTTCCTTTTTCTCTTTTTAGAATTATATGGCTGGATAAAATAGAAATTAAGGCTGACGTCTGAATCACAAGATCTTTTTGTCGATCTATCATTTTATATTTATTTTTTATTTCAGAATATTACAGAGTACAAATTTTTGGGTTATACAAGTTGCTTTTGTATAATTTGAGTCAAAGTTATATCTGTGCCACCACTCAGATAGTGTGCACAGTACCTGTTGATTATGAATTTACCCATCCCCTACTCCTTGTTCCCACTTGCTTGATTTCTAAGAAGTGTTATTTCCATATGTGCACATCATCCATCTCCCTTTGTTGATTGATTCGTTTCAATTTAATAAGTGAGTACATGTGGGGCTTATTTTTCTATTCTTGTGATACTTCACTTAGAAGAATGGTCTGTAGTTCCATCCGCATTAATACAAGAGGTATTAGTTCACAATTTTTGTATTTATTTATTTATTTTGTAGTTTTGGGCTGGGACTGGGTTTGATCCTGCCACCTCCAATATATGGGGCCAGAGCACTACTCCTTTGAACCACAGGCACTGCCCTAGTTCTCCATTTTTTATAACTGAATAATATTCCATGATATACATATACCATGTTATAATAATCCACTCATGTATTGATGGATACTTGGGTTGTTTCTACATCTTTGCAAGTCAAATCAGAGTCTTAAGAGGGTTATGAATTTATAGGACTGTCCTTAGCCATGATAGGTGCTTATTTTAAGCAGGTGCACTCTCCTAGACAAATAATATCTATTATTGGATGAGGGAGGAAGGAAAGAGCCTATGTCTAGTTCTGATAGTTACTGCTATTGACACTGATGTTGTTTGAACTCTTGGCTGTGAATCTTGTACAGTAGTTTCTTCATTTGTTCAAAATTTAGAGTACCTACTATGTGTTGGATGCTTAGGATACATCAGTGAATGAGTCAGACAAATATCTTAATCCTCATTAAACTTGCATTCCAGGAAAGGGAGACGAATGATAAGCAATAAGCATCATAGGTAAATTCAAACATACCAAATCAAGATAGATAAATACATTATATGATATTATGGATGGTGGTAAAAGCTATGGAATTAACAGAAAAAGAAGAGACTGAAGAGGGTCCAGAATGTTAGGAGAAAGGAAAGGATTTAATTAATTAAAATACAGTGGCTAAAATAAATCGCTTCAAAAAAGAAATCTGAGCCAGGATTTGAATGAGGTGAGGGAGTAAATGAAAACAGTATTCAAAGAAAGAGTATTATGGAAAGAAGAGAAAACCAAAGCAAATATCCTAAGGCAGAGTTTGGCCTAGTACATTCTGGGAATAACAAGAAAGGAGTTTAGCTGCAGAGGTGTGAGTGGGGGGTAGAGTAGAACAAGATGAAGTCGAATGGCCACAATGATCCTTGGTGTGGGGCCTTAGGTAATTACAAAGACCCCCAGCTTTACTCTCAGTGAAAGTGGGTCCTTAGGTGGTTTTTATAGAACACCACTCGGTCAGATCTGTTGAGAAGACTTCAAAAAATGAAGGATATAATCAAGGAGAAGTCTGCAATAAACCAAAAGATGATGGTAACCAAGACTAGATGGTTACAATAACTGGTAAAAGAATTGGATTCTGGAAATATTGTGAAAGGAGAGCCAGTTGTATTTGTGTTACAGATGTGAGACAGGGATGACTCTAGTTTTTTCTATTTTTAACCTAAACATTGGTAAAGTTGTCATCAACTTAGAAGACTGTAAGAGAAGTGGACTATTGGAAAAGATTATCA
The DNA here is from genome assembly GCA_963573935.1 of Arctocebus calabarensis. NCBI lineage: Eukaryota > Metazoa > Chordata > Mammalia > Primates > Lorisidae > Arctocebus > Arctocebus calabarensis. The sequence continues at coordinate 6,489 of CAUYON010064285.1, read as the reverse complement.
ATAGATGAAACATCAAAGTAGACATGTTATGAATGCAGTCAGATATATAAGTTGTAATTTAAAAAACACATCTGAATTGATATTATTTTGGAAGTCATTGATATGTGTATGCCCCTCAAATCTATTAGACTATAGAACATCACTAGGGGAATAGATTAAAGATCACTGGATAAAATACCAAGCTTGAACAAATTCTATATTAAGAAGTTGGGAAAAATGTAAGACAGTAACAAAGAATGCTGAGAGAAATAACCAGAGACACATTTAGAAAATCAATACATGCAGTCTCTTGGTGTCCATGTTAAAATATTTAAGGACCATGTAACCATTATTTCAATGTTGCTGATAGGACAAGGTAACTGGATTGAAAAGTATTTAATAAGATGGGTCATTAGTGACATTAACAGTAATAGTTTCAGAGTGAAAGGTGGATTTAAGTGGGATTAAAAATGGTGGTAGAGTTTCTAGAAATAATGTTAAAATTATGGTTAGTTTTCCTATAAAATAAGAAAAGACATGTAATAGTACTTAGCAGGGGAGAAGAAGATGAATAAAGAACTTTTATGATGGGGAACAATAGTATGCTTGTCAGTTAATGACAATAATACAATAAACAAGAAATGTTTATGATGTGGAGGAAATTGGAGAGAATAGCTGGAAATATGCTTGGGGGGTAAAAGGTACCTCATATAGGTGTTCTGGATTATAGAGGAACAGATATTATTCTGTAAGTAATGGAATTGGAGGTATATAAGGTACAGACCCCATGTTGGAAACTATGCCAATATGGCACTGGGAGTCCATAAATATTCCAAAATCTTTAGTTTTCTTAGTGAAATCAAATACATTAGCTGCAGGAGGAAAAAGGGGAGAATATGTGGAATATGAAGGCAGAAAAAGTTATAAAATACTACCCATCAAAAACAGTGGAATGGGTTATGGACTATGTTCTCACAATACATTTAGCTATAGCCAATGGAAGATGACAACAGAAGATTGGGGGCTTTCAGAACCTTTAGTACACCAACTGCCTCTGCCAAGCTGCAGATTGGCAGAGATCATGTTCTCAGTGGGTAATCCTTTCCTACAGCTACAGCTCTTGCCAAAATATCGGAATCATCCCTTTCTCTTATAACGTTAAGCCTAAAGATGGTAATACCCTACCGCCATCTGGTAGCTCTGGAGTGCCTCCTTGTTAATTCACCAAATCAAAAATGGTGCTCACATGAGACTTTTCTTATTTACCCCATTAGGGTATGCCATCTGCTTTCTGAACAAAGAATAACTGACACCAGGAGTAGCCTCCAGAAAGAAACCTTAAAATTAAGATTCTGGGATTCGGTGGTGTCCATATTTTAGAAGAATGTGTATAACCTTATTGCCAGGGTGAGGATGATAATGGACAAGTGTTGGCATCTCATTTCTTAAAAAAAAAAAAAAAAAAAAAAAAAAAAAAAAAAAAAGGATTGCCAGCAAAGGGATATGAGAAAGTGATGACTGACAGAATTCAAGGCTTTGTCATCAAGTCACTCTGGCATTTGGTGGCAATGATAACAATAGAAGTTACTAAGTTTGAAATGTGAGATAGCTCCTTTCAGGGACCTAAACAACAGACAAAGAGAAAACAACATGCTGATTATCTTGGATGCCAACTGTAGAGTTCAGGTGAAAACATTTTTAAACACAGTTTTAAAGGAGTTTCTTTTATCCTGTAATCATGACATCAAACCCAGAGCCTAATTTTAACAAAGTAGAATTACAGATCTAATTAAACATGTAATTCTGCCAGATCTTCATGCTAAGAAAAGGTCCTAGTTAGGAAAGAATAGGGAACTGAGGCATGAGACGAGCACACTAGAGCAGAAACAGGTAAAGTTTAGGAATTTAAATTCTCATAAACTCCTAAAACTTAGTTAATGAATGTAGCTCTTTTATAGATGAACGAAAATGGTTGCCTCTTAAAGGAATTCCAATTTGTTCAGGACTCTCACTGTCCTTTATGTTTTGCAGATTTGCAGATGGAGCAAGATGTCAGCACAGTTCAAATGGAGAAATCCAAACACTAATCTGGAAGGAAATAGCCTAAGTGCTGAAAGAGTTGTAGGATCTTGACAATTTGTGTCAATAAGAGTCTGGAGAGCATGAACAAGAGGGCTCTAAGATAGTTAGGTTTAGGAGCACGAAATAAAAGACTAGCGTGGGTTCAATTTACTGATATAAATGCAGTCAGTGAGCATTCAGGATTTGTGTTGGTTTAAGCACTAGAAGTTAATATTAATAGTATTTTTTGGATGGTGAAATGAAGGCAGGCCTGAGGTCAATGAAATTGAGATGCTGGAATTTGCAGGGCATGCTGAACAGGAAAGGTACTTGAATGCTCAGAGAATGTTGAGATGAAGGCATTACGTGTGTCCTTCTTAACCCTTCCCTACTTTCTCTAAGCTTTTGTAGACACTGTGGTGACCATCCTTTTGTAAGCTAGAGGTGAGTGTTGCCTGGAATTGGGTACCCCAATTTCCATGGAGGTAGTGGAATCCTGAGAACCTGGAGTAGAGAGGTGCTCACCTGTTAGCAGAACAAGAGACATAATTATGTAATGCCCTTTTGAGTAATGTCACAATCCAAGTTTTCTCACAGGTGGAAATCGTTCACAGAATCTCTAGGGATAAAATAGGGGATGCTGTTTGAAATAGATAAGTGGGACAATTGTAGGTCTGGTGAGCAGAAAATTTAATTCAAGTTGGTATAGGCAATGTATGGTCTCTTACTTAAGGTCTAGATATAATCCATTTCACGGAAGTCAAACTATTTTTTAATGGGGAAACCCAGGTCTCTTTGAATAAATTTTTCAATACAACCACAAGAAAATGTTTTTTATTTTGTGTATTTTCTCGTAGAGAAACCAGCAACAATTTAATAGAGTGACTATGGACAGGAAAAAGAGGAACACTCAACCCTTGGGGTGGTAGACACTGGTGTAGGCTGATGCTAATGCTTAGAGAACTTCAGACACACTGAGCATTGGGGCTTGGAGAGCTCAGAAGACAAATGTAGTCTTGGCCTAAGTCAAATTAGTGGTGGTTATTTTCCTAATATCTAAATAAACAGCAAGGATAAGTCCTTTTACTACATAACAAAGATACCTATTATTTCCTCAATTGGTAGAATTTGCACTAATATGGGAAATGGCCTAACTGAAGCTATTGGAATATCCTACCACCCCCTAATATACTGAAGGCATATTGTATTTCTAGGGAGATTTCAGAGATTAGTTTTACCAGCAAAGAGTGGGAAAAAAAAGGAATAATGGGTCCTATGAGATTTCCATTTAACTCACAAATGTTGGAGGAGCACAAAAGCCAGGTAGATGCATTTTGAAACCTGACTAGATAGGGTAGTGCCTGTGGCTCACATTGAGATGGTGTTGCTACTTGGGAAGTGTAGGGTGCTGGCCCCATATGCTGGAGGTGTGGGGTTCAAACCCAGCCCCAGCCAAAAACTGCAAAAAAAAAAAAAAAAAGAAGGACAATGAGTAGATATTTGCAAGTTTAAGAGTATGCAAAAAGAGCTATTGTTCATTTATTGTTTTCTAGCTGAAACAAATCAATATGGCCACTGGAAGTAGCACACAGCTTCTGATAGAGCTTTCTTGATTCCTTTAAATCACAAAACTTAATCAGAAGTCAGTTGCCTTTACATTGCAAGGGGAGCACTACACTTAACTATCTCATCTGAAGGTGTATTTTTGCTGATTTCCTGCTTTATATTATAATAGAAAAGAAGGATCTTGACTTTTTGTTTGCTATTATACAAAACAATCACATTTGGCTATTAAAATGATTGTACTATGCTAACTGAATATGTCAGGCAAGAAATTGAAGAAAACATAATTGACTTAGACATATGATTGATATAGGATAGGAAATAAATTCCAAATACCACCTGCCAAATCAGAGACATTCTGGGGACTCATTGCTCTAGGCCATGTTGAAAGTGCCCCTGAAAAATAAGAGATGAATTGTGGAGTCATTTGTAGCCACAAAGAAGCGAAATGCTGCATGAAACTCTTGATTTTGGAGGTAATATGCATCACACCTAGGTATGCAGCTTCAAATCTTTTGTTTTTTACACTTTTAAAACTGAAAACAAAGAAATAAAGGTTCTATACCACCTCATACTATGTAGCTCATTCTCATACTCAACAAACCAAGTAGCATAAAAAATATCTGTAGTAGATGAAAATACCGAGTAGACTTCTGGCAAACTCCAGTGGGAGATTTTATTGTGGCATCAATTATTCTTCATATGAAAAGCAGACTTTATATTTCTATTAGGCCCTGATAGAGAGTAATACTTGAATAAGGGGCACCAAGTTACTATATGGCTTGAATGTCCCATTAGAATGAATTTAATTAACTCAAAGAATCCAAAAGGTGGATGTGAGCTATAGCATTTCATGCTGTATCAAGCAATTATGAAAAGTATTATTGTGTGACCAGCTGGCTCAGATTTGCATGGGATGTGTCCTTGTCATATCTTACTACCTAAAGGTGACACTGAAAGACAATGGTCAAGAAAGAACGTTCTTTATGTTTAAAACCTAATCACTAATCTGAGGTGTTGCTTTTGCCCATGTCCCTCAAAGATTTAGGTGTCGCCAATGTTATGGTATTAAGAGGTAGGGTCTTTAAAAGGTGATTAGACCTCATGGATGAAATGAGGGTTTAGCCTTCACTAATAAGATTGAGACCCTTATAAAAGAGGTTTCATACTAATCAAAGAAGGCTCCTCCCTCACACCAGTAATCCTAGCACTTCAGGGGAACAAGATGGCAGGATTACATAAGCTCAGGAGTTTGAGACCAGCCTGCGCACGAGAGAGAATCAGTCTCTTCTGAAAATAAAACAATTAGCTGGGGGACTTGGCAGTGCCCATAGCCCCTATAGTCCAGCTACTTGGGAGGATAAGGCAAGAAGATCACTGGAATCTGACCAGGAATTTGAGGTTGCTGTGAGCTATGATGATGTCACTGCACTCTACCCAGGGCAATTGCGTGAGACTCAAAAAAAAAAAAAAAGAAAGAGAAGGGAGAGGAGAGGAGCAAGAAAAAGAACAAAAATCCAGGAAGAGAGCCTTCATCAGAGCCCAGGTTTGCTGTCACTCTGATTAATCTTGGACATACAGCCTCAATAGCTATGAGAAAATTAATTATTTTTTTGACACAGTCTGTGGTATTTCATTACAGCAGATAAAACAAACTAAGGCGAAGGATTATTTGCTCCCATCTCACAATCTCATGCTATGTGCACTTAGAAGTCTTAGTGTTCATGGTAGGACACAGTATTTGTTTGACCAAATTGGAAGAGAGACTGACCCCTTATTTGGGATGCTGTGGGCTGCTAAACAATAGGCAGACAAATGGTTTATTCTGCGGTTAGTGGTTGAGCTCACTCACATGTTGAGAAGGTGTTGCTTCTATACAATGTAAGCAAAGAAATCACAGAATTGAAGGGACTCCCCTGGGTGTTTCATGTACTTCAATGGTAATAAGCAGGTCAACGAAAGAAAAGAAAAAAAACAGTAATAGCAGGACCACTAAGATCTTAGATTATGTGAGAATTAAAAATTGAGTCATCCCATCAGTAAAAAAGAAACCCTGTTGATTTGGAATGTCGGTAGACAGCAAAAGGAACAGAGAATTGGAGGAGGGAAAAGACAGGTGTGATACTGACTGAGGTTCGCCTCATGGCCAGCTACAGAGACACAGACTAGAAAAATTAAATATTTGTCATTTAACTTTTTCTTTATCCCCTTCTTCAAAAACAAACAGAAACATTCATGTTTTGAGTTTCAGGTGTGAATGCAACCAAACTGTTAATGTGACAAGCCAACCTGATGGGATGGCTGCCTGGACTCTGAGTTCTTTGTTTAGAGGACATGAGGAAGAAACCCAGGGTAGGGGTTGGAGGACTCTGTCATTATCTCCCATTTTCATCTCCAGATCCAGGATGCACCTCTCTTCCTGACTGTGACCCTCAGAGCCTCACCTGTGTCAACTGTGCTCCCATGACCTTTGCATAATGATTGGGATTGACTAAGGGGAAGCCTTGGTAGGATATCAAGGGAGGGAGGAAAGTAAGGTCAGGAGCTTTGTTTTGAGCTTCAACACCTCCTATTTCCACTGTTGTAGGTTCCCAGCATCCCACACCCCATGCTTTAATCTCTGTGTCTGTCTGTGTAACATGCTCTGTCTGGATTCCTTCCCCCTTTCTCCTTAGAAACCCCTTATTCTGGGTGGCTCCTGTGGCTCAGCGAGTAGGGCGCCGGCCCCATGTACCGAAGGTGGTGGGTTCAAGCCCGGCCTCGGCCGAACTGCAAAAACAAAAAAAATAGCCGGGCACTGTGGCGGGCGCCTGTAGTCCCAGCTACTAGGGAGGCTGAGGCAAGAGAATCGCTTAAGCCCAAGAGCTGGAGGTTGCTGTGAGCAGT
>CAUYON010064281.1:0-22065 GCA_963573935.1 Arctocebus calabarensis | reverse complement strand
CTACTTGGGAGGCGGAGGCAGGAGACTCGCTTGAGCCCAGGAGTTGGAGGTTGCTGTGAGCTGTGATGCCACGGCACTCTATCCAGGGTGACAGCTTGAGGCTCCGTCTCAAAAAAAAAAAGCACTATCTTAGAACCTGTGCAAGGAGCTGGACTGGCCTAGGGCCAGAGCAACTTGTTTCTCCCTCTACTTTGCTCCCTCTTTGAGACCATCCAGAACCAGCACCCACCCCTCTGAGAAGAGGGAGGTTGGGCCAGAACTCAGCCACACAGACTGAGTGTACCCTAGTCCTGGGCTATGTCTTGGGGAAGACCCTCAGCCCCTACTTGGGTGGGGTCTGCCCCATACCCAGCCTTTAGCCTCCTCTCTGTGGTGCCACCCAGCTGTCCGTAGGTACTTGTCTCCAGGACTGGTCGTCACATTCCTCTGTCTAGTATCTTGGCTTGGGGTTATTACCCTGATTTTGTTGGTTTTCAATTTCTAATTCTTGTTTTAATCTTATTCAATCTGTTAGGATTGACAGTAACAGTAATTTTATAGGTTTTTTTAAATTTTGAGACAGTCTTACTATGTCACCCTCGGTAGAGTGCCATGGTGTCACAGCTCACAGCAACCTCAAACTCTTGAGCTTAAGCAATTGTCTTGCCACAGCCTCCCATGTAGCTGGGACTACAGGCACCCACCGCAACGCCCAGCTGTTTTTTTGTTGCAGTTGCCATTGTTGTTTAGCAGGCCCAGGCTGGGAGAGGGCGATAAAGTGAGACTCTGTCTCTGCAAAAAAAATAATAATAAAGTGTTTTCTCCCACTGCAAGCAAATTGTCAAAAGTAAACTGATTAAAATGAAAGTTTCGAATTACTAGCTCACATTTGGACAGCTTAAAAGGTTCTTGTCTCTTTTGTCCATTTTCTATGTTATTTTGCTTCTTTATGATGAAAAATTAGCTCCCAGCCAGTGCTGCTTGTCTTCCAGCTTTAACAGTGCCTTGATAGGTCTTAGGTGCTGGTGGAGTCCTCCCTGGGTGGCTGCCCAGCACATGACAGTTCCATACTGAGGGCCTATTTCTAGCCCCTGAGGCCTGGATCAGGGCCTGTGGGCACAGCAGCCTAAAAGGACAAGGTCAGAGAAATACCAGGTGCCCTCCTGGTGAAAGGATGGGAAATGGTGGCGGTTTTTCCTGGCTGCCCTCCTATATCCCCTGCATCTGCTCCTGATGCTTCTAAATCAGATTTGCAAGAGAATGAGTCTGGCAGTAGTAAGAGTATGAACTGGTATTTACCACGTGCCTGTCCCATCGCAGTGTCATTCATGTCTTAACACATAACCTCACAGCACCTGCAGTCTACAGACAGGGGCAGGTGGCTTGGGGCTCCCTGCAGCTAGTGGCAGCTCTGGGATATGCACCTGAGCCATCCTGGGTGTTGGCCCTGCTGATATCATGACCAGTATTGCTGCCATTTCAGAGAAGTGTTGCTAAACTTGTCATAGTCACCTCCCTGAGGAGAAATTATATCTGGGTGTGAAAGATGGACAGCTAGAGCTACACACTCACCAGCAAAGACTAAGTCCCCACCAATTGCTTGCTCCTGAGGTCAGAGCCAGCAGGTCCCCACAGGCTTCTCTGCAGTTAGTCACCAGCCAGACGCATACAGGCTAATGGGAAAACAGCAGACCTGGGACCTTGCCCCAGTGTGACCTGTCCCATCACTGCCCTGGTCACACTTTGATCTTGTCCCTGGGTCTGTCTCCTTGAGAGACCAGGCTCCATTTCTTCCTTTCATCTGTATGTCCTCTACCCAAGGCCAGGCCCAAGGTAGGGGCTCCTTCAAGTTTGAGCAAATAGCTCTAAACCACACTCATTCACATAGCCATAGGAGATTCCACCTCAGATTGTTGGGAGGGGTTAACAAATGTCATATTGTCCAAGCCTAGGGCCACATGCAGGTACAGCTGTCAGACATTGTCCCTACCCCTCACACAGCCTGCAGTCTGATAGTGGGAAAGTTTAATATAGGCACAGAGACCATGGTATGGGAAGGATTTGAGAAGAGCAGGCCAGTGGGGGCCCAGGCAGAGAGGACAGCGTAGATAGCCAGCGTGCAAGGGATGGGGCACAAGCCTGGGAAGAAGTCCTCCCACCTGGCAGGAGGTGGTCAGGAGGCACACACCTGCAGCGCTTGACTCTGCTGTCTCTGTGGAAGTCATTGTGGCAACTGAGAACTGCTTGTTCTGGGGTCATTGTGTGAAACTGTCCTCTTTAGATTGTTCAGAGGCCATGTAATTAAAGAGGCAGCTTAAAATGCATTTTACACCAGGCACACCTGCTCATAACTGTGATCTCAATGACTTGGGAGGCTGAAGGGGGAGGATCACTTGAGCACAGGAATTCAAGACTGGCCTGATAACATAGCCAAAAAATAATAATAATTAAGAAAAATTAGTTGGGCATTGAGGTGGCCACCTGTAGTCCCAACTACTGGGGAGGCTAAGGCAGGAGGATCACCAAAGCCCAAGAGTTTGAGGGTATAATAACGTTTGATTGTGCCCCTGCACTCCAGCATGGGCAACAGAGCAAAACCTCATCTCTAAACTAGAGAAGGATGCAGTTTAGTTTAAAACTACCCAAGCCTTTTCCCAGCCCCTCCACCAAGGTGGGGACTCTCTGTGGCCCAGGAGCCCCTGAGGATGGCTCTCCAGCCCATAGCCCGTACCACTCACCCTCTCACCAAGACCACTCCCTCTTTGTCTTGTAGGGGACGAGCTGACCAAGATGGAGGATGAGGATGAGCAAGGCTGGTGCAAGGGACGTTTGGACAACGGGCAGGTTGGCCTGTACCCAGCAAATTACGTGGAGGAGATTCAGTGACGGGCCAGGGCCAGGCTGGCAGAGGGACGGAGGCAGCGGCCCAGGGGCTCCAGTGCCTCCCACCAGCCATGTGGGCATCCACTCCTGTTCCTGCAGAAGATGAAGGTTCCGTTGCTCTTCGCTTCATGGTGTTCTTGGCAGGCAGACAGCTGGTCATTTCACCTGGGGCTCGACGCCTTTCCAAGTGCAGCTGCAGGGATCTGAGTGCAGGAAGATGCAAAGCAACAGAGAAGCAGCTGGCCCCCTGCTGCCGCCTGCTGCGTTTGTCGGCTTATCATGGATCTGTGTATTCTTGACCTTGTCTCTCCTCTCCTCCGAGTCAATGGTGGGTTATGCTGATTCTAGTTCACTGATCACTTTCTCTGATGAGTTCCGTCACTTGCAACTTAAATGAACAAACTTAGATGCCAATTTCTGAGTAAAGATGTTGAGGTTTTTAATTTAAAGGCCGTGTACAGTTATACTTTTATATCTGTTCTTCCATTCATTTATACTTAAATTATGGCACACACTACCGTAGGAATTGCTCTTGAGGAATTGGTATCTCCGTTTCCATGCTGTGCCATTAATCAGCCATGCCACTGTGTAGGGTAAGCTGCAAGTGATGAAGTTCATGACAGGTGATGCTGGAGGCGGGAAGTCGTTGTAGAAAGATGGGCACACATTATGGACTCCTACTGTGAGTGCCTTTTCTGTATGGGGGTGACTGAATGCAAGTTTCAGATATAGCCATAGGTAGTACCAACCCCCAAAGTCGCCATATTTAAATTTTTCACTTTAATTTTGCTTAAAACTTTACTCTTTTGCAAATTAACAGTTTTATCAGTGATTTGGAAGGTTAAAAAGTAATAAGACTAACTTTTCAAGCAAATGCATCTGTGTCTTGTATATCTGTACATATTACTTGATATCCAGAGAATCTAAAGATTCTGTCTACTGTTTTGATGAGATTTGACAGCGGGTTTCATTTGTGAATTGCATGACGTCTGTGGCGTTTGGGCACAGGCCTGGCTGGCCAACTGGACCTTCTCCCAGGCTCAGACGTGGGTCTGGGCCCCTCTGATGTGGAAACTTCAGAAGAGAGACTTACTTATCCTTACTGGCTGGCTTCAGGCCCTGCTTCTGCCTGGCCTTCATCCTCGGTCCCGCAGCAGAGCACTGCGAACACCACATCTCTGCAGCTGCTGCAAACTTCACAGTCGTCTGTATTCCTTGTGGGCAAATAAAAGCTGGATCTCACCCACAGCACAGGCCTCTCTGAGTGTCCTTAGTCTTCAGAGAGCCCCAGGGCTGCTGTGGTCCAAGCTACACTGTGGTCACGTGGTAGGCAAGGTGGGTGGGACTTTATTTTGTGTGTCTCAGACCCTGGGCCTGTCCTGCCAGTCACAAGCTATGCATTTACCCCATTTCCAGCAAACTTGATGTCTTGCTGGGAAGTGGATGTGTGTCTGTGTCTGTCATGAAACTTACCAGCAGAAATCCTCATTCCTATGCTACAGATTTACCAAAAATTGACAAGTCTTTTAAGTTTAGTTCCTTTAAATGTATAGTATTTTAGGGAAAAAAAATCAATAAACGATTGATCTCCCACATGTGCAAGTCCCTTTGCTGCGCATCTGTCCTCATGCCTATTCCCCAGATAGCTGTGTCCTCCTTGGAGTTTATCAGCTTTGGAGCTGGGCAAGATTCAGGGCACCAGACCCAGCCAAGGGGTCACAGTCCCACTGGCTCTGCCAAACTAGAGACTGGGGATTTGAGGCACCTAAGCCTCTTGGGCTTGAGTCTCTACCTCCAGAAACCTGCTGCTGTAGACCCCGGGCTTCCCCATGTGGGCAGTAGTTGACACTTCCCTTGCCTGTGGCCCAGAGGGCAAGACGAAAGCAGTGTTGTCAGATTTCCATTTTTACTCATATTGTCTACAAAGAACACATCTCCAAACAGCCCCAAGGGGTAGGGACAAGTCTCCCATTTCCATTCACCAGAGGAAACAGAGGCTCCAAGAGCTAGCTAGTCCCAGGCACTGAGCAGAACCCCGGAGGAACCCTCCCTGCTCCCTGGGTAGACAGAGGAAGGAGGCTTAGCTTGGCAGCCCTGGCCAGTTGGAAGAGATGTGAAGGCCACCCTTGCCAAGCCCTGGTCAGGATCCCCAGGAAGGCACCCGTCTGGGCCCAGGACCTTGCAGCTGAGCAGCTACCCCTGCAGAGTGGCTTTGCCCCAGATCAGCCAGGGCAGGGGGGCGAGTCTTTGCTGTCCAGATTCCTTATCTGATGGAGGTAGGTCCCCTCCTCTCCAGCTTCCAAGGAATTACCAGTGCCCGGCAACAGGCTGCCCACTTCTCAGGGTGGACCCCAGCCCCAGTCCCCACAACCTCAGCTGCACAGAGGTTGGCAGGATGGATGCAAGGAAAGGCCCAGAAGCAGGCTCCTTGGGGCCCCTGGGCCTGAGCTGCTGTCCAGGCCCCATAAGCAGCTCTAGCCGTGGAGAGACTGGCTATATACTAGCCTGGCTGAAGCAACCTTGCTCACATCTAACTGCCCTTAGGCCAGGTTGGGAACCTCACCTTGCTCCTTTGGGCCTCAGTTTTCCTAGGCAGGAGCAATGCTTGCCTTCCCTGCTGGGAGGTTATAGTATGGGGAGAAGAACACGGGCATTCCGGAGGTGTCACTCTCATGCCTGAACAACACCACAGGCTAGGGACAGGGACCATTTGCCATGTATGGCTGTCCCTCCTGTGCCCTCTGGGCCACCAAGTTCTCTTGGCCCCTCATTCCTCCCACAGCCACTGCCCCCAATCAATGTTGTCACTGTTTCTTGAGCTGACTCTAGAGAGACTTTTAGCCCCATATCCCTCTCCGCAGGAGCTTAATGGGGGTCGGGAGGTGGGTAGTTCATCAACCCTCTCCGACCTCCCCAGCTCCCCACCTTGGTAATGCTGGGGGTGAGTGAGCACAGCTGTGTGACCTAGGCAGGGGTCTGGCTGGGCCAGAGCTTGAGCTACAGCTGGGTCTTCAGAGGTCCCTGCAGGCAGGGCCCTCATCCCCCAAACGTGAGCCCTCTCCCTGTCTGGCCTAGCCTCTCTGGGAAAGGCCCAGAGGAGACCCAGTCACAAGCCCACAGGATAGCCACAAAGGACCTTGAGCAGAACCTCTGCGGACCACCTGACCAAATCCCTCCTAGTTCAGAGAAACCAAGGCCAAGTGAGGGGAAGGAATGACTTGCTCATTGGCAGAGACCCCCGTACAGCCCCTCCTGGCAGGGGATGGGTTGGCTCTCCTACCTATGCACTAGACAGTCACTCATCCACTGTGCATTCATTGAGCACCTGCTGTGAGACTGTGGGGTTAGGGGAAATGTGAAGAGCCAGTTTGCTCCTGAGGAACTCCTCAGGCTCAGAGAGGGACCCACGTCATTCTGACACCAAGGGGAGAGAGCCAGAGAGGAGGAGGCAGGCTTGTCTGCTGAGATTGTGCACAGTGAATTCTGGAGCAGTCTCCAATTATCTAGACAAAGGCCTCCCAGCCCAAAGGGGCAGAGCACTACTTGGGCCTTGAGCTATCGCCCGGGCAGGAGGTCAGGCTGGACCACAGACAAAAGGAAGAGGACTTCAGCCACAATGAGACCTGAGGCCCAAGTAAATGCCTGAACTTCATTGGCAGCAAAGTGGGGACGACAACGGAGGATGACTTTGGGGAGTATCAGAAGCCGAGGCTGCCAGGTGGGCAGGGCAGGTGGGGAGGTGCCCTTATGCTGCCTCTCCTCCCCCACCCCTTTCACAGTCCATGCTCTTCCCAGGGTGGTGGTTTTCCCACCTATCCTGCCCTAAGCCTCCTTGGAGGTGGGGTGGGCAGGTCTCTGTCCTTCCTCAGCCCTTTCCCAGATACATATGAGAGACATCTGCCCCTCTGTGAACTCCAGGCTGGACCTCTGTGGTCTCTGGTGGGAGTGAGCAGAACGGCCCTAGGGTTTGGATGGAGGCAGCTCCAAGTGGCCCCAGTGACCAGAACTAGGGTCAGGATGGAGGTAGCTCCACCATGTCCAGGAGGATGGCCCCAGGTGGAGCTGAAGCTAGCCTGGCCTTTAATTGAAGTACAAGGCTCATTCCTGGTCCAGCACGGACCAGGTCAGAAGAACCACCAAGCCAGTGCTATGATCACAGCTGAATGTTTGTGACCTCCAAATTCATGTTGCAATTCTAACCCATACAGTGATAGTATATAGGAGGTGAGCCTTTGGGAGGTGATCAGGGTGTGAGGGCAGACCTGGGAATGCAGGAAAAGGAGCAAACAGGGCATTCCTGGGCACAGTGGCTCAGCTCACACCTGTAATCCCAGCACTTTGAGAGGCTGAAGCAGGAGAATCACTGAGCCCAGGCTGTAGTGAGCTATGATCATGACCCTGCACTCCAGCTTGGGTGACAGAGAAGCCCCATCTTTAAAATGAACAAAATTTGGTTCGGCGCCTGTGGCTCAACAGGCTAAGGCTCCAGCCATGTACACCTGAGCTGGCGGGTTCGAATCCAGCCCAAACCCACCAAACAACAATGATAGCTGCAACCAAAAAATGGCCGGGCGTTGTGGCAGGCGCCTGTAGTCCCAGCTACTTGGGAGGTGGAGGCAGGAGACTCGCTTGAACCCAGAAATTAGAGGTTGCTGTGAGCCATGGTGATGCCATGGGACTCTATCCAGGTTGACAGCTTGAGGCTCTGTCTCAAAAAAAATAAAAATAAAAATAAATAAAATAAAATTTAAAAAAAATAAAGAAGGCCCAAGGGAGCTAGTTGGCCCCTTCCACCATGAACACCTTCCCCTGCAAATGGTTATACAGCAAGAAGGTTCTCCTTACCTGGGGCATGCTCCCTCCAAGACCCCCAGGGGATGCCTCATCATCCCTATACAAATTTTTTTTCCTATACTTATGTGATTAAGTTTAATTTATAAATTAGGCACAGCAAGAGATTGCTCTCATAATTTAATAAATAATAAAGCAGAACAATTACAATATGCTGTAATAAAGGTTATGTGAATGTGGTCTCAAAATCTGTACTGTCCTCACCTTTTTTGTGATGAAATGATAAAATGCCTACATGATAAGACGAAGTGAGGTGAATGACACAGGCATTGCGATGTAGCATTTAAAACTCATGAATTGTTTATTTCTGGAATTTTCAATTTACTATTTTCAGACCATGGTTGACCATGGATAACTGAAACATGGAAAGAAAAACCACAGTTAGACTACGGTATAAACCTTCTCACAATGTGTGAGCACTGTTTTCCAGATGAGGAAACTAAAGCCAGAGAAGGGGATGGTTTTGGTCAGGGGCACTCACATGTGCCCAGTGCCTGGCATCAGGTGTTGACTCAGGATGGTTCTGCTGCCTAAACCAGTGGTTAACACCTGGTGGGCTTCTTACTACTCGGCTTGTTGGACTGCACCCCAAAGTTTCTGAACGACCAGCTTAGGGATCGAGCCCAGAGTTCACACACCTACTAAGTCCCAGGTGATGCTGGCTGAGCCCCTCACTCGACAACCACTGGTTCCAAATGTAAGTCAGTGCTACCAAAGGCACCAGCAAATCTCTGTGTTTGATAGTCACACTGATTCCATATGACCAGAAAACATCCCCTAATGCAGCTCTGGGGCATAAAATCCACTGCAGACCCAGAGACTGATCAGTCTGGCCCCAGGCCCAAGGTAGTAGGGACAGAATAGACAAAGACAGCCCAGGGAGGAAGGGACACAGGCCAGTCTGATGTCATCTTGAGCTATTCCCAAGCAAGGGGCAGGGAGGTTTTAGATGGTGACCACGTGGTAGAGGTCACCTGTGGGTGGAGATCTTGTTGTGTTACTGATGAACTGTGTGTCCTTAGGCAAGTCCTTCATCTCACTGCCCCTTGGTTTCCTTATCTGGACATGACAAATGGTTCCTGTCTTCCCTCTAATTATGTGCAGTCAGGGTGTGAAAGTGCTTGATAAAACACACACATATGGGCTGCCTTACTGTGAAGGTTGTCTCAAACCCACATACCATCCCAGGCCAAGCCAACAGTAACCAAAGTATTCACATCCCAGGTGGAAACCAGCTCCTTCCAACCAGTCACTAAGCCTGAATTCTTCTAAACAAAATAAGGATGTGTATAAGGAGACTGACAGAGGATTTTTGTTCTTCTCTGAAACTTTATGATAACGAACAGTCCTACAAAAGCATAAACATGAAGACAATATTTACCACTGTGGACCATGAGGTCATATTCCTTGTACTTGAGCTTGCCTCCAACTGTGTGACCTGGACCAAGAAAGTATTCAATTTCTCTAAGCCTTGGTTTGCTTGTCTCTAAAATGGGAATAGTAGTAGTAAACATTTGTATTTCTTTCTTTTTTTTTTTTTTTTTTGAGACACAGCCTCAAGCTGTCACCCTGGATAGAGTGCTGTGGCATCACAGCCCACAGCAACCTCCAATTCCTGGGCTCAAGCGAGTCTCCTGCCTCTGCCTCCCAAGTAGCTGGGACTACAGGGGCCCGCCACAACGCCCGGCCATTTTTTGGTTGCAGCTGTCGTTGTTTGGCAGGCCGGGGCTGGATTCGAACCCACCAGCTCAGGCGTACATGGCTGACACCTTAGCCCGTTGAGCCACAGGCGCCAAGCTGTAAACATTTGTATTTCACTCTGTGCCAGGCACTGTTCTAAACTCTTTCACATTTATTAATTTGTTTATTCCTCACAGCAACCCCATGAACTAGGTAATATTACTAGTAATATTACTAATTTTTATAGGTGAGGAAACTAAAGCCCAGGGAGATGAGGTAACTGCCCAAGGTGAAGTCCTTACTGCACACAGTTAGGATTCAGCCCAGGTGTGTAGCCCAGTGCCCTGCCTGCTAGGCTATGCTGTTAGAGTACGAGGGTGCTGGCCTGAGAGTGGTTTAGCACTTGATCCTGAGCCTGCACCCAGTGGCGCTCATTAAATGACACCTACTATGATTGGGGTTATCCCACCTACAGAGCTGCCTGACCTGAGAGCCCACTCCTCTGCTCTGGAGCCCCTCCTCTCAGCACATCTGTTGGTCTGTCTGTCACTCCAGCCAGACAGGAAGACTGTTGGGGCAGGGACTGGGCTCAATCTCTCCAGCCCCAGGGTTGTGGAGCTAAACTGAAAAACAGTGAAACAAATTTAGAACTATCCTGTGAAACCCAGAATATATTGTTTTAGGCCTCTCTAAATCCTTTGTGGAAAGAGCTGGGAAAGGAAGGGACAAATGAACAAATTGACTAAATATCATCACTCTTTTTGAGAAAAGGATACCTAAAACCAACTGTGGGCCAAAGCTCAGCTGTGAGAAGAGTACAGGCTGAAGTGCAATGAGGCCAAGACTATGAGGATTTCAATGACCCTCAGCCCTACAGCTGCAAATCATTCAGATCACCAAGGTAAAGCTGACGGCACACAGAATGTAAACAGTCTTAATTTTTTTTTTTTTTTTGAGACAAAGTCTCACTTTACTGCCACTAGTAGAGTACAGTGGCGTTATAGCTCAGAGCAACCTCAAGTGATCTCTTGGGCTCAAGTGATTCTCTTGCCTCAGCCACCCAAGTAGCTAGAACTGCAGGCACCATCCATGGAAAAATTGTCTTCCACAAAACCAGTCCCTGGTGCCAAAAAGCTTGGGGACCACTGCATTGGTTGTAGCTTTCTAACATATATATGTACTTTTCTTTTTTTGTTATTATCATCCTAAGTGTGTGTCCTTCTCACAAAACTGGGATCACTGTAAATGTAGTTTTGTATCCTGCTTCATTCTCTTAACATTTTATTGTCAGCATTTTCTCATGTCTCCAAGTATATATACACACACACACACTTCACTTAAAAATATACAGTTGACCCGTGAACAACATGGGGATTGGGGGTACTGCCCTTCCACTGTCAAAAACCCATGGATAGGCCAGGTACAGGGGCTCACGCCTGTAATCCTCAAACTCCGGGAGGCTGAGATGGGTGGACTGCCTGAGCTCAGGAATTCGAGACCAGCCTGAGCAAGAGAGAGACCCTATCTCTATTAAAAATAGAAAAACTAGCTCAGCATTGTGAGAGGTACCTGCAGTCCCAGCTATTTGGGATGCTGAAGCAAGAGGATCACTTGAGTCCAAGAGTTTGAGGGTGCTATAAGCTATGATGCCACCGCACTCTAGCCTGGGGGACAGAGTAAGACTCCGTCTCAAAAAAAAAAAGTCCACAGATAACTTTTGACTCCTCCAAAACTTAGCTACTATCAACCTACTGCTAACTAGAAGTTTACCAATAACATATTTGTAGAGATAGAGTCTCACTAGCCTAGTCTTGAACTCTTAGTCTCAAACAATAGATCATCTACCTCAGCCTCCCAAAGTGTTGGGATTATCTGGGTGAGAAAATATATTTACTATTCATTAAGTGGAAGTGGACAGGTATAAAGGTCTTCATCCTCATTGTATCCACTTAGCCTTTTGAGGTTGTCATTCCTCAGAAGTTCAGGTGCAGAGATGGGGTCAGGGTCCACAAGATGGAAAGGCAGCCAGTCCAGGGATAAGGAAAGGGTTTATCAGAAGAAAAAAGAGAGTGGAGCCTGACCAGAAGTCAGCTTGATCCCACACAGTTGCAAAAGGCTTTTATCAGCCTCATCAGTATAGCTGGAGTGGGGAAGTGACTGGAGTCCTCCTCTTCTGAAGAGGCTGCCCCGGGCTCACTTCTAATGCTGGTCAGGGTTATGGGTGTATCCCTAGTGCCCTCCAGGATATGGGTAGGGTATTGCGAGGAACTCTAGCCTTGAAGCACTCCAGGAGTCTGGGGAGGGAGTTGCTTGCTTTTTCTTTCTGTTTTTTTTTTTTTAAGAGTCTCACTTTGTCACCCTTGGTAGAGTGTGGTGGCATCACAGCTCACAGCAACCTCCAGCTCTATGGGCTTAGGCAATTCTCTTGCCTCAGCCTCCCAAGTAGCTCAGACCACAAGTGCCCACCATAACGCCCAGCTAATTTTTTGTTGCAGTTTGGCCGGTTTGGGTTCGAACCCACCACCCTCAGTGTATGGGGCCGGCGCCCTACTCACTGAGCCACAAGCACCTCTCCCCTGGCTATCTTTTGTTGCAATTTGGCCAGGGCCAGGTTTGAAGCTGCCACCCTTCGTATATGCGGCCGACTCCCTACTAACTGAGCCACAAGCGCCACCCATGCTTGCTTTTTCTAATATGGCTGCACTCTTGTCATGGTTATGAGAATTTCCTTTCTCACATTTTCTTTTACTTTGCATAACTTTTTTATGATTTGTCCATGTGGTTTCATCTGTCTGTATTTTGCAAGCAGTTTCCATTGAACTCACCTTGTTTTCCAGTTTTTGACAATTAGAAATAAATCTGTTACATACATTCAAGTACAGTTTTTTGTGTGAACATAAGTTTTCATTTCATTTTCCAATTGTGTTTGTTATAGTAATGAATACTGTGAACTAAAAATCTTAATGCTCCCCTCCAGCAGCTGACTGACTGGACCCCTTCTTGGTTAAAGGGATCCCCTAACACTGAGTTGCTAGCCATGAGAAAGGAGTTCAGACATGCCTCATCATGCTCCCCTCCCTTCTTAGAGACATCCATTGTGACTTATTCACAGGTATAGGGCTATGCAAAATGCACCTGCAGGTCCTCAATACACACAAGCCACTGGACTCTGGGCATGTGTCTGTAGTTTGTCTCTGATTTTCACAGACCCTTATCTTAACCCAAGCATTCCTTTCTGATGACTCTTGGTCTTCCAGACATAGCTTAACTCTTTCAGCCAACTGCCAGTTAAAAGAGCTTTAAACACTACCTATAACCTATAAGACCCCCTACTCCCAAACCCTGCTTTGAAATGTCCCACTTTTGGCAACAAGCCAATGTATACCTTCAGTGTATTGATCTATGACTTTACCTGTAATTCCTGTATCCCTGAAATGTATAAAACAAAAGTAGCCTCACCACACTGTGTCCACTTACTCAAGGGTTATTGGTCGTGGCTCCAGGCCATGGGCCTCAAATTTGCGGCAAAATAAATCTCTTTAAAGTATTTTACAGACTATGGCTTCTATTCCATTGTAAAGATATTCCAAACCATTTATTCCATTAAAGGAGATAATGGTATCAGCTTTAGTTTCTATTTTTTTAAAAAAATCAATAAATAATTTAAATATTATGCCTTTCACCTTTGACAAGGCAGTGTTTGAATTTTCAAGTGTGCACTTCCTAAGCATATAGGGATGGTGAAAAATAGATGAGGCTACTCATGATTCCATGAGTTTATTTTCCAATACATCTGACCTATACAGAAATAACATGTCTAAGAGATATCATTCACTTGCTTTCTGTCAGCACTAACCAAAGTTCACTGGTGTTGTTCTTTGGGGGCAAGGGACAGCATCTGTGCTTATTCTTACTTTGTGATTCATGACTGTCTAGGCATGTTGAGTTTTTCCTTAGGATGCCATTTGGCTTTCAGAAAGTTCCTGTTGAACTGTGAATGTAAATAAACTAAATACTATTTCACTTGGCCATGGCTCTACCAGGATCTCTTCATAAAAGGTAAATAGCACAGAGAGTTATTCAGACAGCAATGCAGACTTACCTGTTGGCTGAGCTTTCCTTTTCTTCCGCGTTCTGTCATTCTTACTATTTTTTGCTCCTTTTGGTAGACCTTCATTCTCTTACTAATCCAGGCTAGAAATGAGGAGTAAGGATTGTAGTTTTAAGATAAAGCTTCATATCTTCCCCATCACGGGGGATAAAACTTTAGCAATGAAAGTTTTAATAAAGTTTGATACCTATTAGAATGCAATTACTCCACAAGAGGGGCAGTACTTACTAGTCATTAAAATAGGTCCTTCTCTAAAAACATCTTTAGCTCAGTGATTCTCAACCTTCCTAATGCCACAGCCCTTTAATACAGTTCCTGTGGGTCACGACCTACAGGTTGAGAACCACTGCTTTAGCTCCTCAAGAAAGTGAACCTCTCTCTGAGCTCTGAATCTCAGGACAGTCCCTTATCACAATACGCAATATTTAGTTGCATGCAGTTTCTCCCACAAGGAATTTCCAGAATGTCATATAAATGAAATGATACAGTATGCAGACTTTTGTAAATGGCTTCTTTCATGTAGAATAATCCTTTTGAGATTCACTTGTGTTACTGTCTCTATCAGGTTTCTTTTTATTGCTGAGTAGTACTTTATTGTATAAAAACAGTTATCCCTCAGAGTTAGGCTCAGTCATCCTATCTCAGTATAGTAGGGGGAATGGTTCCAGGAATTCCCTCGGACACCAAAATCCACAGATGTTCAAGTAGCTGATATAAAAGGATTCAGTATTTGCATATAAACTATGCACATCTCCCATGTGCTTCAAATCATCTCTAGATTACTTATAATATGTAATATAATACAGATGTGATGTAAAGAGCTGTTGTACTATATTGTTTAGGGAAATAATGACAATAAAAAGTCTATATAGTACAGGCACAATTTAAAAAAAGATCTTCTATCTGTAGTTGGTGGAATCCATGGATACAGAACCCAATGATACAGAGAGCCAACTGTGTACCAAAACGTGTTTGCTCTTTATTAATTGATGGACATTGAATTGTTTCCAGTATGGGGCAATGTATTAAGAGTCCCAGCTACTCAGGAGTCTGAGGCAGGAGGATCACTTGATCCCAGGAGTTTGAGGTTGCTGTGAGCTGGGCTGAGGTCTCTGCACTCTAGCCTAGGCAACAGAGTGAGACTGTCTCAAAAAAAAAAAGAGTTCTAGTTGCTCCATATCCTCACTAACACTTAGTTGGTATTGCCAGTTTTTGAAATTTTAGCCATTCTAACAGGTGTATAATGGTATCTCATCATGGTTCTAATTCAAATTTCCCTCATGGCCAAGGATGTTGATTACTTTTCATGTGATGACTTCCCACAGTTTGCAGTTTCTCTGAACTTCCGGGATCTGTGGTTTTATAACTTTCATTTGTTTGGGCAAATTCTCTACCATTACCATGTCTTCAAATACATTTTTCTGCCTCATTCTCTGTTTTCTCCTTCTGGGGCTATTGTGCCCAGAGTACCACGAGTCCCCACTGACTCCCAGGGAGCCGAATCCAATGCAAGAACAAAAGAGTTTTATTACACAAACTCGAGTTTGGGCTCTCGGTTGCCTGGCGGAGCAGGTTGCTGAAAGAACCCGGACATAGGGCAGGTCAGGTATTTATGAGATTAGAGTATAGGAACAATGGGGCCACCCCTGATTGGTTGGGGTCTTGTTTCTATACCTTATTAGGATTGGCTTTGGTCAGGGGAGTCGGCTGCTTGTGATTTTTATAGCTTATCCGGGAACTGAGCTGGGCTATGGTATTCAAAATTGCCACTATTGGTTAAGATGGAGCCGCCCAGGCCCTGTGCCTCATGGTCTCTCACTATAATAAAATATCTGCTGTTGTCTCATAACTCTGACATGTTATTTTCTGTTGTTTCATTCATTTTTTTCTTCCTCTTTTTGCTTCACTCTGGGTAATTTCTATTGACCTATTGTCATCTTTCTCAGTTGTGTCAAGTCTACTTATGAGGCATTGAAGGAATTCTTCATCTTTGATACTGTGGACATTTTCTTGCTGTTTGTTTCTAGTATTCTCATTTGATCCTTTCTTAGAGTTTACATGTCTCTGCTGAAATTCTCCATCCTGTTATATATGTTGCCTACATTTTCACAAGCTCCTTTAGCATAATAATAATAGTTATTTTAAAGCATTTCTCTGTAGTTCCAACATCTAGAGTTTGGTCTTGTAATCTGCTGGTTACTTTATTGTCTGATAACAGGTTGTTTTTCCTCAATTTTTTTGTGCTTCATTATTTTTTATTGAATATTGTACCTTGGGTACAGAATAGTGGTTCATAACCAGAGTGATTTATCTCCACAATAAAAAATAATCAGGTCCTGGCTCGGTGCCTGTGGCTCAACAGGCTAAGGCGCCAGCCACGTACACCTAAACTGGCGGGTTCGAATCCAGCCCAGGCCCGCCAAACAACAATGACAGCTGCAACCAAAAAATGGCCGGGCGTTGTGGCGGGCACCTGTAGTCCCATCTACTTGAGAGGCAGAGGCAGGAGACTTGCTTGAGCCCAGGAGTTGGAGGTTGCTGTGAGCTGTGATGCCATGGCCCTCTACCCAGGGTGACAGCTTGAGGCTCCGTCTCACCAAAAAAGAAAAAAAAAAAAAAATCAGGTCCTTGGGGGCAGTGCCTGTGGCTCAAAAGAGTAGAGTGCCATCCCCATATGCTGGAGGTGGTGGGTTCAAACCCAGCCCTGGCCAAAAACTGCAAAAAATAATAAAAAATAAAATAGGGTGGCGCCTGTGGCTCAAAGGAGTAGGACGCCAGTCCCATATACCAGAGGTGGTGGGTTCAAACCCGGCCCCAGCCAAAAACTGAAAAATAAATAAATAAAATAAAATAAAATAAAAATTATCAAGTCCTTGGGCAGCACCTGTAGCTCAAAGGAGTAGGGCGCTAGCCCCATATGCCGGAGGTGACAGGTTCAAACTCAGCCCCAGCCAAAAACTAAAAAAAAAATAAAAAAAAAAAAAATTACCAGGTCCAAATCCCAACAGTGCTGAGGGTGAGAAATCTTGGTGTAGAGATCGAAGTAAATAGCATTCATACTTGAAAATGGGCACACTTTCATAAGGCTATTAGTATGGGGCACTGAGGTCAATCTAGGCAGGGGTTAGTTTGATTTTGGTTTTATTGTTGTTCTGTTTATGTTCACTTGACCATGAGATTCAAATTCCTTTAGCAGTGAACTGATGTAAATTTCTGTTTAAGAGCATGGACTAGGGTGCTCAGGAGTAAGGTTTTCTCAACATTCCCATCATTCTCATGCAGCCCCCTGCATTGTATCTGTGATTGATCTTGGCTGGAAGTGTTCACCCCCTTTCCCAGTGGTAACCAAACTCTGCTTGGTATGGCTACAGAATAGATTCTGAGTCCATGAGTTTCCTGATCTTACCCTGGGGGTAGAAGGATTTTGCATCTATCCTTCACCCTGCAGCAATGAATTTCTACTTACCCTCTTGGATTTCCTGTCCTTTTTTGGATTTGAATTTGGATTACTAGGTTTTGTTCTAGTCCTTCCCTGGCAGCAATGGATCTTTGCCTGTGCTGAGAGAAAGCTAGAAATAAATTGATATTAAGATTGCTGCTTTTACTTCTTGTTTCTAGGACAGAAATGTCTACGCCTGGGCAGGGATGTTCATCCTGCAGCCTGAAGGCCTCCTGCTGATCTTTGTGAGGACTTTTTTTGCCTATTTGTGGTATTGTATATCACAAAACGTATGCACCAACCTTTTTTTAAAATTTCTTCCTTTTTTTTTTTGCTCATCAGCTTTCATTGTTTCTTTGGGGGTTTTTTGTGTGTTTTTGAGAATGAGTCTCACTAAGTCACCCTCAGTAGGTGCTGTAGCATCACAGCTCACAGCAACGTCAAACTCTTGGGCTTAAGTGATTCTCTTGGTTCAGCCTCCCAAGCAGCTGGGACTATAATCGCCCACTACAATGTCCAGCTATTTTTTGGTTGCAGTTGTCATTGTTGTTTAGCGGGCCTGGGCCAGACTCCAACTCACCATCCTTGGTGTATGAGGCAGGTACCCTACTCACAGAACTATGGGCACCAAGCCTCATTGGTGTTTCTGTATTTAATGTGTGACCTAAGACAACTCTTATTCTTCCAATGTGTTGCAGAGGGGAAAAAAAGACACCTTTGGCTAGGGGAAGCAGGTAGAATTTGTGCCTGTTCTCCAGCAGCTGGGTGCCTTTCTTATGGAGAGGCCTCTTTCTAGTCCCTTTGCCTGTCCCCATCTTTCTTGTGAAAAAAGGTTTCTGGTAGAGGTTTATTTAAAATGGGCAGCTGAGTGGGGTGGTTTATGCCTGTAATCCCAGCACTTTAGGAGGCCAAGGCTCTCCTGAGGCCAAGAGTTTGAGACCATCCTAAACAACATGAGACCCTCAGTCTCTAGTTTTTTTTTTTAAAGTGCTTGTGAATAAATGTGAACTCCCTTTGTATACGATGCTTCCAGCTACTCCAAACTGACATAATAACCCACACTTGGCCTTTAAAAGTTCATTAAAATTTTAGCTGATTTCCTGCTGCCAGCTTGTATGGCAGCCACCTCTTTCTCCTGTGTTCTTTCTCTCTCTTTGGAAAGGCTTGCCTCTCTTTGCAGTTTAGTTTATTTGGTTGCCTTGCAACTTCAGCTCTCTGATGTGTTTGAGAGAAGTTACAAGCTGGGTGCAGTGGCTCACACTTGTAATCTCAGCACTTTGGGAGGCCTACATAAGAGGATTTCTGGAAAGCAGGAGTTCAAAACCAGACTGGGCAACATAGCAAGACATCTCTACAAAAAGCTGGGTGTGGTGGCAGGAGCTTATAGTCCCAGCTACTTGGAAAGTTGAGATGGGAAGATTTCTTAAGCCCAGGAGTTCAAGGTTCAAGTTCAATAGCTATGATTGTACTCCAGCCTATGCAATAGGGTGAGAGCTTGTCTCCAAAAGGAAAAAAAAAGAAGTTATGATTTTCCAATTATGTAGAATTTCTCACTTTTTCTCACTATTTTGTTGTAACAGTCTTTGTAGCTATCTACATTCTAATCCCAGTCCCAAAATTTGTATTGAATATACATTATGTACATTGTTCTCGGTGCTGGGGACAGCGTAGACAAAACAGACTTTTTTTTTTTTGAGACAGATTTTCACGTCGCCCTTGGTAGCTCATAGCAACCTCAAACTCTTGGGCGTAAGCGATTCTCTTGCCTCAGCCTTTCCACTAGATAGGACTACAGGTGCCAAGCACAATGCCCAGCTATTTTTGGTTGCAGTTGTCATTGTTGTTTAGCAGGTCCTCAAGCCCTCTAGCTTTGGGGTATGCAGCCAGCGCCCTACTTACTCAGCTATAGGTGCTGAGCCAACAAAACAAATTTGATCTCAAGAAATTTATCATCAAGAGAAGAAACAAATATATATATATAATATTATATGTAATAATATTGGGAGCTAATAAGTTCTATGAAAAAACACTGAAGCAGATGAGAGAAAAGACAATGATGGCATATGAATGGTGCCTACCCCCATCTGCCTATCAGTGTAAATAAATACTGCCTGTACATTGTCCTTTTTTTTCTTCTCCTTGGAGGTCTCTATGGCAGAAAGTGGACTAGGCTGCCCTAATTTGATATCTAACAGAGCAAGATTTCAACTCCAAATAGTAAATGGGGCCATCAGTCCCATTCCTAGCAGGAAGGGTACCACAGCTCTCTGTACACATGCCAGGTACAAACTCGTAATGGACACAAAGTACAGGGCTATAAACGTAGACTCAATATAAGGAAAAATGTTCAAACAGAGCTGTCTACAAAAGAAAGGTGCTGTTCTAGATGGTACTAAATTTCCCTTCCTTGGAAAAGTTCCAGCCTTGGATTATGAGTCCACATTCTCTGTGAGCTTCCACCTTCCCCAGAGGGTATCTAAGCAGACAGGTTAAGGGAACTTACCTAGCTGCTAAAGGCAAGGCCAGCTCCACAGGCTTTGGCAGGACTCTTCCAGCTGCTCTGATTCATCTGTCTCCTTAGTGCAGATGAGCAAACCACCCCTAAAGGGTGACCACAGAGCGGGAAGCCGCTGGCTGGGCTGGGACTGGGCCAGGGTATTACATTTGAAGCCCTAACCTGCTTTCCTTTCATTTATCAGCCAGCCTTAGGCATCATTTCCAGCAGCCCCACACCACTCTAGTAAAAGCGGCTTAATCCCTCTAGCTGGTAATGTTAAAGCGCTGGACGCAGCCCGAGGCACTGAGGTCGAAGGTCAAGCTTCAGGTCTCGATCTAATCCGTTTTGATTGAGCGCTTTTTGCCTCAGCCAAGGCTGCTGTCACTCCACCGTTGTTACACCCAAACTCATACTTTCATAAAACCAATTTTCAGGTTTTTTTATAGCCTGTGCCTCCCACATTGGGCTTGGCCAGCGCTAAGGGCAAGAATAAAAAAGGAAGGCGAGTAGCAGAAACCCGACGTTTGGGCTCGAGCCTTTCCTCTTGGGTTTCGGGGGATGGTGGGTGGGCCCCTTCCCCTCAAGCCTTGTCCTCTTGCCACTGGGATGACCCGCTCGGCCGCCCTCACGGATGGATGTGAGAACCTTGGTCATGGAAGCATTCCGGCAGCGAAATGGAGACCAACCATCCGAACGGTGGATCTTTGTGCGTATAGTAGCGACTCCTACGCCAGCCCGGCTTCGCCTCTGAACTACCCGCGCGGAGGCTAAAGGTTCGGAAAAGGCGCGTGAATCCCCTGCGCATGCGCGCGCAGCGCCGGCTGAGCTTTGGAGAGCGGCTCCCGCTAGGGCCCCTGGGAAAGAGAGGCCCGTGGGCGGGGTTGTGGGCGTGGTCTGGTCATCACGCGCGGCCCCGCCCCCTCACCTCTCGTCGCTCTCTGGAGACGGCAACCGCTAGTCGTCAGCCCTTCCCGGTTGTTCTGGCTGGCTGCACCCTGATTCTCCGGTGACAATGGGGGACCCCAACAAGCAAGACATCCTGACCATCTTCAAGCGCCTCCGCTCCGTGCCCACTAACAAGGTAACGGCCGCCGGGCATCTTGCGGCCTGCCTGGAGTCCCAGCTGGACGTCGCGGGCGCCGAGGGCAGCGACCGTGGGAGGAGGAGCCGGCCCGGCCTGTGACACGTCGCACTGTGGGGCCGCGGCGTTCTGGGCCCCGCCTGGGTCGGGACGGGCGCCGCTTCCCAGCTCCGCGAGGGGGATGGGGCAGGGGGCGCACACCGGGGGAGCGGGGCAGGCTCCTGGGGCCTGGGGGGCTGGGGACACCTTGCCGAGGAGCAGACGCGGGTCAGGGGGTGGACACATGTGAGTTGCCTGGGAGCGGGGGGGTAAGGGAGGACCCGGACCATACACCTGGCTTCTGCGAATGGGGGGCAGACAGTACACTCCGACCCCCGCGGGAAGCAGACCCAGTCAGAGGCTCCAGCTGGTAGCGCTGGATGCGGGGGGAGGCTTGGCTCTTGCCCTAGACGCCATGGAGCTCGCCCCCCAGACGCCAAGGAGCTCGCCCCTGAAGTTCTCTGGTGGTGCCTGCTGAGCCAGGTCGACTGCCTTTGTCCTTTACTGGCAGCGTCAGTTTCTCTGTCTGATAAAGCTGCTAGAGGGATTCCAGCTTCTCTTTCTTTTGCTAAGAAAGTCCACCCCAGATCCTTTCCCTGTGCTCCCTTCTTGGGCTCTCTTGGGAATTCGGGTTCTCCCCATTTTGTCCAGAAGATGCCCACCCCACCCCCACCATAGCTGTTACAACTTTGAAAGCTGGCTGGAAGTGTTGTGATGACACAGGGAGCTAAGGTGACACTCTGGGCTGAGGCTCACTGGTCAGAGAGAAACCAAGAGAGTGCAAAGGGCTGTCATGTCAGTGTGGACCCTCCTCACCCTTCCTGGGACAAGAGTTCTGTCTGGTCCCCACTGACATCTCCAAAGGGGGCAGCGGTTAATGAACATGGTTGTGAACCTTGATGTGATGGCATAGAAAGTTCCTGAGATTAACAAAATTTAGGGGGTTTTAAGTCTTTTTTTTTTTCTTCACAAAACAATGTTTTATTTTCTTTAAATACTTTTAAGATAGGGTTTAGGATGACCTCCTGGGCTCAGGCAACCCCCAGTAATGCCTGTCTGTGCAAAAGGCTTGTGGAGTGGGGAGCTGGCAGTGACAGTGGAGGAAACCCAGGCCAGAGCTGAGTGAAGCTCAGGAAGGGGGAATGACAGGCTGTTTGGGGGAAGGACTGATGAGTGCTTCCTTCTAAATGGAAACAAGTTGCTTTTATGATGCTTTTCTCAACCAGACTTTAACTCTTGATGGTAGAAGGGAGCTCATACTTTTTACAGCCTAAGAGAAGGAAGGAAGGAGACAGTTTATTGGGGGAGATATCTGATGGATGTGGGAGAGTTAAGATGACAGAGGCTCTGGAAATTCTCCATTGCCTGTTTCTTTACTATGATTGGTCTGTTTTAAAGAGTGGTTACTGTGTAACTAGACAAGATTAGGATCTGTAGTTAACAAGCTGCGAACTATATATTTTTTTTTAACTTTTTTTTTTGGAGACAGAGTCTTACTTATTAAC